>VZTT01030349.1:2956-23317 GCA_013400855.1 Buphagus erythrorhynchus | reverse complement strand
CAGTCACTTATGCTTGCTATTAATATTTTAAAATCATTTTTTGTTTCTATATAGGTTGATTTGGTAAACATAGGGAGCTCAGATATTGTGGATGGAAATCATAAACTGACCCTTGGTTTGATCTGGAATATAATCCTCCACTGGCAGGTGAGTGGCACTGCTCATTACTTCCCATCAAATACCTTTATTCCACTGATCTTTTCGCCATTATTGTCCAGCAACAACCTGCACAGTAAATATAAGCATTGCAATATGCTAAATCAGGAAATATTATGGCAGTCTGCTTACATATTATCAAGGATACTGACAATATTAAGAAGACAAAATAATTTTCACAGGATTAGCAGAAACTTTTTTGACTGTAATATCACAGACAGATATTGCAAGATTATATATATGAGTTATCCTAACAAAAATGGATGGACAAAGCCAATGTGGATTTCTTTTTAGTATCTTAGAAAGAGTGGCTTCTCTATTTTAACAAAATAATCACATCAATTGCTTTTTTCTTCTGACCCATCCTGCCAAGAATTATTTTTAGAACACTAAAAAGTTGATAGGCTGACTGTTTATTGAAGCAGATGTGGCTCATTTAGCTTCCTATCTCTTTAGAGAGAAAGAGGATTTTGTGATATGGATCTCATGAAAACCAGCATGGTAGATGAGGACACTTAACTAAAAAAAAAAAAAAAAAATCTGAGATGGCAGTAAAATCAAAAATCAAAAAGGTCTATCATCTAGATGCTCTGAATCCATGTGTTTGTATGAATCTAGGCTAAGAGTCTGTCCATTAGTGTTGACTATGTTCCCAAAGCAATAACCCACAAGTTTTTCATGGAATAACCAGAAAAGGTGGTGGGAAACAAAGCTTAAAAGACTTTAAAACTGAAATACTCTTATCAAAAATCAGATGTGTATCATCAGGGAACATTTTTATTCTAATTTTACAGGACAACAGCGACAGAGAAAAGCCGCAGATAGTTAACTCATTTCTTCTTTTGTTTCCTGTTTCAATATTCCTAGTTTAATTGCATAAAATTGTTCTAAATTACTTATTAAGAGCAGATGGAATATGATACCTAACTATGCAACTTCTTCCAATAATCCTTGAATCACTCTGTTTTGATTTGTATAAATTATGGACTGAGATGACTAATCATGTTCAAATCGATATTTTGTTTTCTTCATATTTTATCCTGAAGCAAAGTGTTGAAGGTGTGCTTTAGTATTAGCTGTGTACCTACTAATTTCTTTTCAGTCATTCCCACCATTCCTCTTAACATGTACTTGTACAGACACACAGAAGACACAGGTTCCACTGTAGCCTGATGAGCTTTCTGACAACAGCCATGTCAAAACCAAAAACCTTCTGTTTAGAATGCAAAAGTGATTCATTTCAAGCTTCATCTTGAGCCTAGTGACAACTGTGATGGCAGCTGGGATGTACCCATGGCTTCAGCTTGAACCACCCGTGGATGGAAGGTCCAAGGATCACATTTACAAAGCAGTGATTAAAAATGTGACTATGCTTTGTCAGCATAGCCATAATTATTCAGTCCAAGTTTAGTCTATCCTTGGAGTTCTGTGATGCCTTAAAGATCTAGAAATAAAACAATACACTTTTAAGGTAGTATTAGTATAGGAGGAAATTCAAAAGCTGATCTTTAACTGAAGGCCTCAGCATCAAGTATGGAAAAATGCCCATCCCACAAAGGACAAATACAGTCTTATAAGTTTAACAAACTAGCATACTTGACAAGCATTCCCAATTAGAAGCACAGGTAATGAAGTAATTCCCCCGTAGGTTCCACCCTTTTTCAGAAATCCTTCCCCCCTTTAGATATTAACTATACTTTGTTTATGAGAAAATGTCTCAAGATGCTGTTTTAACCTTGGTCCCCAGATAGGGCTGGGGCCTTTAGGAATCTATTCTGTCTTCTGCCTAACAGAGTAGGTGAAAAGCTGGCTATAAATCCATGTAGTTATATAATAATAGGCTACAGAGCTACAAATATATGAGAATATATAAAAGCAAAAAGGCAAAAATCAGTTTGGCATCACTGTGTTTCATTTTGTTCTAGTCATTCAGTACTGAAAGTGACCTGCACCTTCTGGGCTTCTCTTTTTATTCAAATTTCTGTAAATAATATTCTATTTTGGCTGGAATTCCATTTTAGTTCTTTTTCTAAAGAGTAGCTAAAACCTGACTGGCAACAAGAGGCCATTATTAAATAATAACCCTGTTCCTTTTGCTTAATGATGAGTAATTTTAGAAAATAATAATAAAATGGCAGATTTATATTTTGGCTTTTCTCTTTAAAAAATACCAAAACACTTAGGAGCCATTCATTTGCTGCTTATTTCCCTCAAACTATTGGAAGAGTTCAAAGTAAACTTGCTTATTTACAGCTGTGTGGAGAAAATCGTTCATTTCCAGATTTTCTTTCAAATTTTGAAGTTAATTGCATGATCTAGAATATGTTTGTGATTGTTCTGCCCTGTTTATAGGTGGGTATATAGTATCTTACATACTGACAGAACTTATGGTGAAACACAGCTGTAAATTTCTTAAGAAATTCTTCTTCCTGCTGGTTTGCTTATCACAGCTTGTCCCTGATAAGAAGCATCTGGAAACACAATAAGTTGTTCATACAGGGTCAGGGCCACCAAACTTATCTGCCACCTGTCTCAGCTTGGTAAAATACCAAGACCAGTATATTTGTAGTCTGTGGAAGGTCTAAAGACAAATAAATAGGAATACACAGGTTATTTGATTTAGTGCATGCTTGTGTAGTTTGTGTTTGTTGGTACAATCCTGCTTTTGCAGATCCTGAGAGGATCTTAGGAACTTAGAGTAAATTCATGTCTACATCTAAAGCAAAGAACAATAGAAAAAAGATATGAGATTATTGTTTGTGTGAACACTTGACTTGTTGGAGATGAACAGGCAAGAAGCTTTTCCAGTTTCATGTCCTGCAGCCAGGACCATGGAAGGACACAACTGTAATTACACATGACAACATGATGGTCTCTTACAGCAATGCTAATCTCTTTGTGTGAAAATAGTTTTAAAAAAGAGATGGTAGAAGAAAGGAGCATGAAAGGAATAATGCCAGTACCAATCCAAAGGGATATCAGCAGTCCCATTGAGGACAGGCAGTGGTAGAGGTGGTAGAGGTGCTGCAGCAGACAGGATTTGATGCATTGTTGCCACTCTCATCTCTGTGCAGGAAATATCATGGCTTTCTGTATCCCCTATGGTGATTGTGCCTTTCTTATCTAGTCTGTTTTATTCAGATTATTATTAAAAGTTTCTCTAAAATGGAACCATCGTTCTGAGTTGAGCACCTGCTGCCAAAGCTCTTTATGGTACTGAATCCATCAGACTCCATTTCCGTGAAGCTGCTGCTCTCCTTCTCACAGTTCTGTGATCCCAGCCTCACTGTAGCACTGCTTAAGTAAAAACAGAGGAAAACTATTAATTTCTGAACTGTTATATTTGATAAACTTTCTTAAGAGTGGAAAAACATTCTATATGGCAGTATGTAAATTGTTTTGTTGTGTTTTTAGGAGTGAACTTATTTTCATGTAAAGCATGAAAGAAATCCCCTAGCAGAAAATATTTGGCCCAAATCTTGACTTTCTCTGGGAAAAATCATAAAAGAATAGATCTATACATATGGAAAATATTTCAGAGGGGAGCATTTCAGTAGCCTGTCAGCCTCATTTGGAGACTTATTAAAAGCATCAGGGTTATTGTGCAAGTCAGTATTTGAATATGAATTACCATTTTACTTAATTTGATTTTGATTATGGAAATGAAACGCTTCTGTCAATCCACCTTGAATCAATGAACAAAGAATATCCTTTACTTTGATAGGTGTCTTGAATATCTATGAAAATGTCCTTAAAAGTGTTCTATCAAATGTATTTTGAAAGAGTTTAGTGGTTCTAGCTATAAAAATGTAAGATATGCAGTCAGAATACCTGAAATCTAGCAAGTAAAAAATGCTAAGTAATTCTGTCAGGGAGATGTAAGATTCCTATTTTATCAAGAAAAATGAAAAATTCTTGCTTTGAGAACAATTTTCTTTTTAGATTATCTCTTCCTTCCATTTCTCTAGGGTCTGGCATACTGAAGCTGAGTCTTACAAAATGTTACATACCTGAGTGCTGGGTTTAGGTGAAAGAGATGTAGTGTGAGCCTGAGATCATGCTGTGTTCCTTGTCCTGTTACACACTCAGCAACACATGGCCAGATCCCAGAACATGGCCCTGCAGTGGAAAGATCAAAGGTCCATTGCTGCTGTGGCCAGGGCTGGCTTTTGGCCACTGTCTTTATGTGGTGACAAGAGTAGCAGTGCTCTCATTCTGTCCACAGCTTTCCTTTTGGCAGCCTGGCACTCCAGGAGCCATCTCGGGGACATCTGTACTGTCCTTTCCCCCCCTTCTATCAAAATTTAATCTTTTCTTATTGTCATAGCATATGTCCATTCCCCAGGAAGAGCAAGTATATCTGTTCTCTGGAAGTCAGAGTTTCCTGCACCTGAAAGCTTTGTGTCCTGCCAGGATACACTGTATTAGAAAGGAGAGGTAACAAAGAAATGAATAGCAGAGGTCAACTCATCACCTGACAGCATGAGGCAGAGGCACTTTGAAATAACTGCAGTATTTGAGCCTGGATGCTGAGGGAGTTTGTCTGAAAAGCTCTTCAGGCTGACATGAGCACATCTCTATGTGCCACTTTTCCTGCAGTACATCTTTACCAAGAAGCCTTCAAAAAGCCTCTTTTCACTGAAATGCCAGCCAGCACTCGTGTGCTCAGGCACTGGTCTTGCTCAGGACCCAGCCATCCTGCAGCCAGCGTGGTGCTGTGCCTGCAGAGGGGTGGCATGGTGCTGCCAAGGGGCCACCTGGGCTGGGGTGGCAATGCCCCTCGGGACACCCAGCTGGACAAGGTGGCTCCACTTGTAGCAGTGGAGCTGTTCACCAATTCTCACTGAAGAGCAAGGGGCCTCAGAATGCTGAATTAGGTCAGACCCTTTTACTCTGTTGTTTTACATGTCTGACTTTCCCTAAGAGGCAATAAAAAATCATAAGTTTAACAGTCTTCACTCTTGCAAAGAAATGCAGGGAAAAGAGAGCAAAGCCTTATCTATTGTAAGCATATTTAGCTCAACAAGGTGAGTTTAAAGCTGTTTTGTATTCATTTGCTGAAAAGTAAAAAAAATGCTGGGTTTGGATTCATCACCTGGATTCGTCTGAATAATTGCCTTTCTGGTGGTCCATTTTTTTACTAATTTTGTGTAATAATCTCTGTTCATAGACACAGCTCCCTTCTATGTGATATCAGCTCAAACACATAATCAATTCTGTGTTACGAGCACTTCTGTTTCTAAATATGGTGTTCCTACATTCATTCAGCTATCCTTTAATGCTAATGTGTGTTGCATTGTTCAAAAGTTAGAGTTTTCCTATAATATTCAGAAAACTCTGCTTTGGAAATGTAAGCATATGATAAAAAAATAAATGAATAACGAACAATTAAATCTTAGCTTGGACAAGTCTCCTTAACTGTAACTTCAGTATTTTCTAGTCTTTCATATTGTTTAAGTTTGGTGCAATAGATGCTAATTCCAAAAGTTTTCTTCTTTTTTAGCATCCAGATTAATGAAAAAAACAGGATTCTGTATTTTTATAGTAGTCAAGGTGCCTGGGAATACAGAGGCCAAATCCCAGCTTCTTGCTGCATTATGTGAATCTACTTTGGCATCTCTCAAAAATAAAGACACTCAAAATATTGTCAAGAAATTCCAAACATCCACTTAGACATATGAAGCAAAAATAAAGAGTATATTTCCAAATTTTCTTACGCTTTTTTTTTCTTTCTCCTGATGTGAAAATGGAGACAACTATAAAGACTTCTTATCTGACAGAATTTATATTAATTTTCATTGGTGAAAATTAAAATCTAAGACTAAAGTCAGGAACATACCCCATGAAATTTAGAGAGGATACATTTTTCCTTCCATCTTAGAAACTAATAACATATAAAGTGATGTTTGCACCTAATTCTCAAAAGGAAAATTAAGGGCACTGATACCCTTTGGGCAATATACATCTGGGATGCAAACCCAAGATATTATTTCCGTAATTCATATCTTCACAAAATAAAATGATTGAATTAATTGATATGAAACTAGTGAGCAACTTACCATACTCAAAAATAATAGGTTAACTCTGTTTTTTCTACAATATCATAGTAATTAATTGTTGTTGTTGTTGATTGTTCTTTCAGATTGCAGCTTCTGCATATTATCTTACAATGTTACAGTTTCAAAGTGGTCCATCCTTTATCATAAAGTAGATTCTGCCCTGAATGTTGTTCTTTGCCTGATATTGGAGGCAGAGCAATTCAAGAGAAAAATGATAATGAAATACAATATTCCCTAAGTGAATAAGCAGCAATAAGCAACTTTATAGTTAAATCATATCCTAGGGAATATTTTAAAAGAGCTGCTATTCTAAAAGATATATGGAGAAAGCAATGAGTTAAAAGGTGTTACTTTACAGGAAAATAATTCTTAATAGAAGTTTTATGTGCTCTTTTGCTAAAGAAATTGATAGGAAATAAAAAAAAATCTACTGCATTATGTCGAACTCCAGGATAATATTTATAAAAGCCTCTAGGCGTTTTGTAAAATAATAACTGTAGATTGGTAAACTTTCTCTAGTGAAAAAGGAATATTAACTTCATTTAAATAATAAAATTGAAACATATACAATACTCTTTTGATGCATGCAAGGAAATTGACTTTTTGTCCAAGTGCATGTATGCAAATATAGTTTGCACCTTTAAGTCAAAAGCATTATCTACTGTGCACTGAGGAAATTTATTTTGCCTCTGTAGTATTTCAACTCTGTCAATGAGAGAAGAAGGCTATTCGACATTTTATCAACTTTTGCTGCAATTCATCATATTAACTAAGGATGTATTTCCAGATCAAAGCAAAGCACAAGGAGAAATACTTAGTTTGAAAGATCTCTGTTACTACAAGTGGTGCTAACTAATGTGCCTTCTCAGTCCCTGCTTCCCCTGTGGCACAGAGATGAATGCATTCAGGGCATGTCAGTAGCTGTTGTCTTTAAGCATTCAGAATTGATTGCTGTCATTACATTGTGAAAACAAATATGTTCTTTAATTACTTAGGAGTTTTTCTATAAGGTTGAAATTTATTTAACTGAAGGTTTTTCATTTCAAGAAAGGAAGCAGTCAGTTTTTAATAAGTTCAACCATTGATCAAATTCTGTCTTTTATTGCAGGTCAAAGATGTAATGAAGAACATCATGGCTGGGCTGCAGCAGACCAACAGTGAGATGATTCTGCTGAGCTGGGTCCGTCACTCGACTCGCAGGTACCCGCAGGTCAACGTCACCAATTTCACCACTAGCTGGTCTGATGGATGGGCCTTCAATGCACTCCTCCACAGCCACAGGTAGGAAAAGCAGCTTTTCTCTGTTTCAGTGAGCTTGTGACAGATGGCTGTAACAGGGCTTGAGGAGGGCCTGTCTGTTCTGTGGGGGAGTCTAGCTGCTTCCTAGGTGTTTCAGCATTCTTTTAAATGACCAACTGTTTGCTTTTCTGGGTGCTGCATTTGTATCATAATAAATCCTGTCATTGAGGGAGAGCTTTCACAGCACAACCAAATATTCACAGCTCAGATCCTTTCCTGGAATTTCAGTGTGTATACCAAGAAGATAGTCTTGGTCTTCTCTTTTGAGAAGAGCAAGGAGTAAATCCCAAACTAAGCCTCTGAGGTTGTCCCAGAGGGAGAAGGAGACTTTCCTGTGGGAACTTTAAGAGAGAAAATGTGGTGTTTGTTGAAAGCCTCCTCATAGCTGCTGAGTTGAAAGTATGGATTTGCGTCACAACAACCCAGCTGTAGAAGGTAACCTTTGTTTTCAAAACCTTTCATGCCATTCCACCAGCTGATTTGAGTTCTTAGCCTCGCTCAGAAGCTGCCTTCTTCCAGTCTATGCTGTATAAAACTCCACCTTCTAGAGAGTCACAGTTCTCTGGGGAGTCTGTGTGTGTGGCTTAAGGAAGATGTGCAAGTAAATCTATCTAAAAGACTCAGTTCTTGCTACTGCTCCTTCTAAAGCAGGATTGCTTTTTCTAATATGATAAACCTCCCAACTTCTCCTACTACTACTACTTTCTTAAAGGGAACTGTCCTGCAAGGTTGCTGACTGCTCAAATTATTAAGTAGTTGAACTTTTTAACCGTGTAGTGATTTAAACACCATCCAAAAATTAAACTCCAAATAAGCTACTCCCTTCCCTCTGCCCCCTCTGGCAAGGGAGGAACAAAAGCAGATTTTGGGTTGAGATCACAATTTATTGAAAGCAAACAATAATGGAATAAGAAATGCACAGCAACAACGGCAATAATAATGACAAAAATACACAGAAATAGAGGGTGTTTTTCTCACAAGAAGATTGTCACGCCCTTGACTTAGTTCCATGTGGCAGCCAGGACAATAAGAAGATGATGGATGCTCCCTGCAGGTCATGTACATGTGGCTTCCCCAGAAAAAGACGAGATGGTGACTGTTTCCTCATGCTGCTTCATGTGGTAGCTGAGAATAAAGGCAAGATGGTGAGGAGGGCTCTCAAATCCCAAGACAATGGGAAACACTGACAAACAACCCCACCATGTGGGAGTCATCCTAGAACAGGTTTCAAGCACACCAACCACATTCCATCCAGGGAGCTGCAAGTGTATTTTTCCCTAAAATTTCCATACCATTGTAACCCCTCTTAGGATATGAATATAACTTCTCAGTTTCCTCTGATTTTACCCCCACTCATCTTTCCACAACTTCTTTCCACCTAGAGACAATATCAGACTGCCTGTTTCCTGATTAAGGTAAATGATACTCAGATTGCATGCTCTGCAGGACCATGTAATATCTGGTGTCTGAAATCAGTAATCAGCAATTCCTTTTTGTCCTTCTCTGTAGGAATAGCTTCAGAAGTCTGAACAGTGGAACTTATTCAGAAGCAGTCCCTGGCTGGGGAGTGCAGTTGCCAGTAAAACACACTGGGATTGTCTAGACAGATCTCTGTGTCCTACGTTACACTTTATGCACTGCTGTGTTCAGTTCAGTGCAAAGTTCACCAGATGAACATTCATTTCCTGCTGACTGGAATTTATGCTCTTTATTCAGGTTTGGTAATTCAGGGCTGCAAAACTTAAGCCTGCTTTTACTCTTCCTCTGTCTGCTGCCATAAATCTTGCATAACTTTCTGTACAGTGAGCCTATTTTCCATGGAAGTGAAGAAATACTCCACAGAAGTCTTGTATCTTGCCCAGTAGCTGCTGCTCTTATCTGGGAAATGGCAAATGTTCAGCCAGATTCCCAGAGGCAAGTCTCCAAGACACACCAGTCATCTTCTGGACTTCAATCACTAAGTTCTCTGCAAAAGTTTCATTTCCTCATTTCCTCCAAAACCCTGATGCAGTAATTTTTAAGATGAACCAATGATGTTTGATTTTTGTTCACTTTACATTTCATGTTCAGTGTGTGGGAATACTGAATTGTCCTTCAAGATTCCAGGTGGAATCAAATAGGTACACTAGGACATTCAGTGCTCGGGAGCTCCTAACTCTATCCTATAATAATAAAAACCTTCTCTAAGGAGCCTAAGTCAATCACTCTAAGATGCAGGTACATTAGAGACTTATTGGGTGTCAGAGAGTCTTGAATTTAGTGCCTAAGAAAACAGTTTGAATATACACTGAAGAAAACTTGTCCAACAGTGATTTACATGAATTCTCAGAGAAACCTGGTGTCTGACGCATCCTATGCTTTATAAATACTTTGTGATTTACTTACATAGAATGATAAACACTCTGATGACAAATACTTCTGAATATAGCTCCTCTGTTTTCCCTGTTCAATTTTTCCAGTTAGTTTTTTTTTTCCCCAGAATTCCCTATTTCTCTAATTCTCCTTTTCCGTTTCTTTCTTGTCTATTTCCTTGTTCTCCATAATGTTTTATCCAGATGCTGTCTTCTTTATTCCTTTCATCCTCTGACTTTATTCCTCTTCATTGACAGGAATGGAAGCAGAGTTAGTCATAAAAAAAGGATAGTTATAGTTTGAAAATTAGGTATGATATTTAATACATACAGTGGACCTGGTGCCTGGTGTGTGCACTTTTACCCAATTTTAGCTCTACTCCTAGACTTCTATAAAAACCAAACCAAGAACAAACAAAAAGAACTTCCAAAACCCAACAGAAAACCCCAAACACCAAAAATTTCTCCAACACTGAGTGATGCTACCCAAAGTTTCTCCATAATATTTGGATACTCTGAAAGTGAGAACATTTTGTGGTAACATTAAAGCTATTTATTTTTCGAACCAATCCCTTTCTGCTATGCATGTTGATATTTCCATTTATCTTATATAATGTTTTCAGTGATTAACAGGTGGCTTTTTGTTTGGTTTGTAGTTTTTTGTTTGTTTGGGTTTTTTTAAGAGGTTCAGACAGTAATGTGAAATTTGCATCTGGATGAATTTTCTAAGCATGTCCTTAAAGAGATTGAGATAAATTAAGAAACTATCATGAAGCACTGGCCACACAGTATGCTGTGAGGGCAGTAGGAAGCTTTATTTCTCATAGTCTTTTAACCCACCAATCCCTAGCTTTCAGCTTACTATTTTGATTGGATCAGATTTTTCTAATGCTCTATATCTCTAATTTTAAAAAGAGGTTACTTTAGATAGATTTTCCCATGTCTGTAATTACCATGTCTCCATGGATATTTGGGCTGTTTAGCAATTGCTTTCAATACTGAGTGCAAGAAGCAGTAGAACACAAGTCACCTGGCAAATCTCCAAGGGCATATTAGTGAGCCCAGAGTGAGAATTTTCAGGATATAAGCTTGGCACATGATGTCTTAAATGGTATTTTCTGTACTGAACTGAAAAAAACAAGGCAGCAGCTGTAGAGTGGCATCATCACCCTAGGAATATACAGAAGCTAAAATGTTTTGAGGTCAGTCTTTCTACAGTTGAAACTCTCCCTTTTTCAGGCTCCAGATCACAAAGTCCTATCCCCCTTTACTTCTTTTAATCTTTTTTCTCCAGGTGGATATCAGAGAGAGTTTTACCTCTTTCCTCTAACTTTGTTGGGGCTCTTTTTCTTTTCTCCCCGGCATTGTAATCAGGATTTTGAAGTGGGAACAGGTGGCATTCATTATTTTCCTTCTCGCTTCTTTAAAATGCTTGAACTAAGGCCAGGTGACTGCCTTACAAATGAGCACTTCACTGCAGCTGGTTCTGCTTCAGGTGCTGGAGTGAGGAGTGAAGGAAAAAACTGTCCTGGACAAAAGCAAAAAAAAAGTTTTTCTTCGGTAGTTTATAGTAAAAGCAAAAACAATGGGATGAAGAGGTATGAAAATAATCTTATTTTTATCAAGTCACTAGGTTGTGTATCTGTTACTCTCTCCTGACCTTTATTAATTGTGAGAGTTCTAAAGATATATACAAGATATTCTTGTGTAAAAAGCTAAAGAAACAAGCACAGGACTTTTCTGTTGAAATGGAGATGGTAAATTTTATGATCTGAATAAGACTATTCTCTGTCTACAATAATGGAAAATGGTTGCTTGTCTTATCCATGGCTTTAATTTCTACGTAGAGGTCTGTCAGGATTTGTTTGTCTATATTATACTTCAAATTAAATTTTCTTACTCTGGCTGAACTAGTTCTGTTGTAAGTTGTGTAACTGGGGTCAGAGAGGATGTAGGGAATCTTTTTTATTTTACTTTTCTTGAAAGTATGTTTTGAAAAATTTCAGGGTTTTTCCCCCTTTTTCTTTTTTTTTTTTTTTTTTTTGTTTTGTTTTGTTTTGTTTTGTTTTTATTGTTTGTATTTCTGATACAAAAGAGCTGTTGGTACAAAAATTACCTTATATTTAATAGAAATTTTGATTTTTACAATGCAAACTTCTCCATTGAAGCCTTCAGTCCTTTCAATTTTGGCTCTCCATGGTCTTGTCATAGACTAATACAAGAGTAGTGCTGTTTGAACTGATTGGTGAATGGCTAGATAAAGTTCAGCATGGTCTCCTTAATTCTAACTTCTTTGAAAATGCATGTGGTTGTATTGTTCAAGAAGAGGCATGAGAAATGCTGGTTATTTTTCCTTGGGTTTGCTCTCTTTCAGGCAATACTCAAACTATAGATATGAGAATAAATTTCATCTCTATTTATATTATTTGAACAATGTGGAGAGGACAAATAAAGGCAGAGAATTTTTATCCCATTTAATTTCTTTCCTTTACTGTTTCATATCTTCTTACTCCTGTATTTAAAACTCCTTAGAAAGCTAATAGGAATTTGAAAATAAGTTTCAGTTTTATTTTGGGGATTTTCAAAAGCTATTTTCCACTTACCACAATTATTAACTTTCTAGGCTATAATATTTCTCACAATCACACTTGGCAGTATAAATACACCCAGTGAAACATCTTGACATGTAGCACTGAGAAGCTGATGCTTCAAGCTGACATTATGACACTGTAATTCTAGTGATAGAGCTACTGAAATGTGTATAGCAACATAATCTTTCAACAAAGGGAAAATCTGGAAAGTTAAATTGCTGTTGGAGTAGAAAGAGCTTTTTGAATTTATTTTTATTTTAATTAAATTGGTGCTTATCAGAGCTGAGTTGCAGTAGGTGGCCATATACTTGTAAGTTGTCTTTGAATCTGTGCTGTCTGCTTTATGTGTAATACTAAGAAAGTTGATAAGAAATCTGGCAGTGACATACTAAAGCTTACCAATTCTCTTCTGACTGTGTCTCAGAGGATTTGAATTTTTGCCATCTGTAAGGATGTGGAGAGAGATGTTGCATGTCCTCTGCACTAGCAGCATGCAAATTCAACCCAAGTGTTAACACGTGATGTTGTTGGTAACTCTTGTGAGTGCTGGACTGTTTGATTTTTAAAAGAAAAAAAAAAAACTGCTTAAACAAACTAATAAAAACTGTGTGTGTCTTATATTGGATGTCCTACCTCTACAGATGATGTCATGGTAATGATTTTAGACTTTGATAGGTTAACTTGAAAATCCCCTCCTGGATTATACAACTGAAAAGTTGAGTGATATTGACTATCTAAGATATTATTAATGATGACAGAGGTTTTCTCAGGAGGGGTAAGACAATATTGTGACATTTCTCAAGGAGCAATTGTAAATATTCATGTTCTTGCCCAGTGGAGTTCAGACTGATTAAAAGTATGTTCTGTATATAAAATATTGTATCACCAAATAAGAAATGATTATGTGAAGATAGTGTACTGCTCTGAGTATTGCAGGTGTGCTTAGAACTTTAAGCCAAATTAAAAGATAAAAACAAAAAGGAAAAAAGAAAAAAATGAGGGGGAAGTAGTCTCTTGGATACAATTCTTTCCTCTCCTTGTCCTAAAAGCTTTTCTTACCAAATAAGCTTCTTACACTCTAGTCTATGTAGTATATATGCAACACATCCTTGCCAAACTTTTTAAGACAGTCATAGTAGCCAGCTTTGGGGTTACTACAGTGTTCTCTCAACTAAATTTGCTGTGTGAGCTTGTGCATTTTATGCCTAGTGTTAAATTTGGAGAGAATAAGGATGTGAGTAGCATCCATGTGCTTGCAGAATAAGATTTAAAAGTGTGGTGGCTTGGCCCCAGCCAGCATCTGAGCACCCAGCAGCCACTTGCTTGCTTCACCCCCTGTTCCCCCAGCACAGGGAAGAGAATAGGAAAAATGAAAGCAAGAAAAATCTTGAGTCAAAATAGACACTCTTTTAATACATGGAGGCAAGAAGAATAGAAAAACAAGTGATGCAAAGGCAGTAACTGATGCCAAGCCTCTCTTGAAGCAGGGGACACCTTCCCAAACAAACAGCCCCAAACCTCATTCCCTTCCTTTACCCAGATATTTATGGCTGAGCAAGTTATATGACATGGGGTATCCCTTTTATTGATTTGGGTGACCTGTCCTTGCTGTGTCCCCTCCCAGTGTCTCACCCATCCATCCCCTCTGGTTTGGGGAAGGTAGAGTGAAGGGAAAAAGAGAAGGTCTTGGTTCTGTGTAAGCACACTTTGGTAATAACTGGTTTACTCTGAACACTATTTATCTGTACATTGAAAACAGCATCATGTAGACTGCAATGAACAATAGTAACTCCATCCCCAGTTAAGGGAGAATGGCCAAAAATATTTTTTTACTAATTATGTACACCTAGTGTGTATTTTGTGTGCCTGTGTTTTAATCTATGGGATCACAGACTTAATCCATCCATGAGTAAACCCAGAGATTACTACCCAAGTTTCCTCTCACTTTTCCACTCTGTCCTCAGACAGATTTAATATTAATATTAATTAGTATTTTGGAGTTATTCTGCCTGGAGGAAGGAGAAAACTCTAATATTTAAGCATCTATGCAGAGAGGAGCAAAAGAACTTAGAATAACTTAGTTGTTACTATGTAAATCAGTCTCAGAAAAAAAATTGGGACAGCAGAGGTACATAACTGGAGAATAACTGCTAAGTAAAGGACATTTTTTTCTCTTCTCTCCTGACAGTATTACACTATGATGTAGTGAACATTGTTTCCATTTATTATAACTCAGGAGACTATTTAAAATTAACTCCTAAAATTAATAAAAATGTGAGTAAATCTGTCATTAATTACAAGATTTAAATTGTGTAAATAATGTGCTTGATTTATCTGTAGTTGAAATTATACATTTAAATGTCCTCTGATTTAGAACACTGTATTGAAGTCACAAATAGCATAGTTGTTTTTCTTCATATTACGTGCACAGTAATTACAGGGTATTTGATTAAACTTTATTTCTCCAGAGTGCCTGATAACAAATTCTGATTTCCTAATGGATAAGTCTCAGATGAAAAGCCAAAGATCGTACTGTACTCACATTATTTATACTGCAAATAGCGCAGCTGCTAATACAAGGTCCCAGACTGTGCATCTGAGCTATAATTCAGTTTTGGTCATTCTGTCTTTTCCTGTAAGAGCATGTAAATTGTGGCTTGGCAGTGTTAGGGTAAGAGCTGAACTCTATGTTCTTACAGGTGTTCCCCAACCCAAATGTTTTTATGATTCTATGAATTGTTTAACCTCTTGACTGATTGCAATCTGATGTAACAGTGAGCTCGTAATCTTAGAAGCGATTGCACTCTTAGAAATATAAATTGAAGGGAAAGACTGGCAGCTGGGGAGAGGAGGAAGCCCCCAGATGGCTTCAGCAGCTCTGTCCTGCTTGTCCTGCGAAATGCCAGTCCTGACTGCATGGCCACAGCACCTGAACTTCCCCCTCAGGCACTGTTTGGGACTGGAATGAATGACCCAGTGTGCTGTGGGCACTGTGGCCAGTGACAGGAGCCCAGGGCCGTGGGGGGCAGCAGCAGTAGCTCAGGGATGTGAAGTTATAGGTTGTTGGGACTTGGTGGAGAGCAAGAAATATGGACAATGTGATTGTGGGGGACATGGATGAGAATAGAATACAAACCCATTAGAAACTGAGCTTCATTAGTCCCAGGGCCAATTAACACAATCTTTCATTATGAAAATAAAGAAGTCGATGCTGAAGCTTAGCTTTAGAAATACATGAGTAAATGTGAGACTGAAAAATAAGAAACTTATTCTTCCTCTTATTTTTACTTTAGACCAGACCTATTTGATTGGAACGCTGTTGCTTCTCAGCACTCACCTGTACAACGATTAGACCATGCATTCAACATAGCCAGGCAACACCTGGGAATAGAGAAACTGCTTGATCCTGAAGGTTAGTAGAAATTATGTTGTTTGGTGTTTGCTTTTTTTTCTTTAAGTGGAAAAACAGTTTTGCTATGCATTTGATGATAAATTAATGTTAATATTTTTTTGTCACAAGAATTTAACGTTTTGTGAGATAAATCATAAATTGAAGCAAAATAATTTACTTTTAGTGCTAGCCGTGTGGTCTATTGAAATAGCATAAAACTGCCTATATACATTCTCTAAAGTAATTTTTTTTTTAGCTTTGGGACATGTTTTAATGTGCATGCACTAAATTGGAGGCATCTCAGAAAGCTGTTGATTTCTGTTTTGAAGATTTAGAGCATCTTCAGCTTTAATAACTTCTGGAAAGCTCTTGAGTTCAAATTACCTTTTAATATATATCCAAAACATATATTCAAACACTCGATGCTCATATTTTTAAATATGACTTATATCTCTCTGTACATTGAAATTTTATCAGGATGACATGTCTCATATCACTGTCATTTAACCTTAGCTGTAATAGGATTACCTATTTTACCTTGACTATCTTTTATACATCCTTAAGCAGCCATGTTTGAAAGGTTCCTTGTTTTTCATGTTCACTTGAATTTTGTACATTTCTATATATTCTCTGACATAGTTTCAGCATTGCTGACAGACTAGTAATTTTCCCTCAGAGGATATTCCTAAAACTTTTTTTGTTCCAAGACAAATGGAACAGCTGCTGTATTTTATATATATGTATATATATGTGTGTGTGTATATACACACATTTTTTCCATACAATGATACCTCTACGGTATTTTCATGAAATTTTCTATTAAGCCACATATAAATGAACTTGTCTATATGATTTTGCTGTTCTCAGTGATTCATTAATGGTGAGTTTTTCATGGGAAGAACTAGTACTTAACAAAATGCAAAAATGAATTTAAAGATAGCATTGTGTCTCTTAATGTTTAAATATAGTTGGACATGTCTCAATTGTTGAGTAATAAGTTGTAACCCATGTATTTCCCTAGCAGAAATATTGAAAATATACGTAGTTGAAGGGCACAGCACTTCTTGCCTAGGACACTCTTTAATTTCTATAAGTCAGTTTTGGTGAACCACTGGAGGAAGAAGAGATTTTCTATTTGCTAAAGCATGGGATTGAGCTTGTAAACTCTGAATGAGATTGGAATTGAAAACTGAGTTGTGCAACTGAATCGATGTAGTCACAGTGTTTTCTATAATTGGTTAATCTTTCTTCTTAAAATAGATTAGTGAATAAGTTATTTTCTCGATGCAAGAGTCACTTCTGATTAGACATTTTATTCTGGTTTTGGCATAGACACTTGCAGTTGTTTAGCCAACAACTGAAAAAACTCTGAAACATTGGTGGTTTTCCAAATGTCTGCTGTAATTATTTGCCATTCAGTGTTGTAAATTGCAGTGCTAGCCACCTATTTCTTTTTTCCCTCTGTAAACATTTCCAAAGGAAAAGCACACTTTGTACCTATTTGAAAGCATGAATATGAGGAGCTATAACTGTTTTGTTTGTGATAGTAAATTTATTTCTAGATTGAAACCCAGAATTTCTGGCATGCATGCAAGGGAGAAATCTTGTTTGAAGGTTCTAGAATATTCTTTCTGTAATTTTGCATTGTGTATTTATCAAGTCTCCTAATTAAGTACTCAAATATCTCCTAACACCATATTGTGTAACAACACTCTCTTCTCTGGCTGCAAAATGCTAGTGTATTACAATAAAAGGGAGTATGCAGTGGTGAAGCATTATTTTCTTGTAATTTAATGCCTGTCAAAACAGCACATGTGTAATTTGTGAACACTTTAAAATTTAGTTTTTATCATTAAATGTCTACCCTCTTGATTTTGAAAATATTAAGTAGAAAGGAAACCACTATTCAGTGAAGGCCTACTTTTCTACAACCAATGTAGTAGTCAAAAAAGAAAAGGTATATGGTCATTTGTGTTCTGAAACTACTGATGATTGATACATGTTGAAACAGATGACTAGGGAGTCTATCTTAGCAATTAGATTTTGAAAAGTAAATATTTGCATTTAGCCAAACTGGTTTTCTAGGTAATATATGAAGTTTGCTTGTTTCTGAGGCTGCTGATATTTAAAGTCTGTCCCATGAGAAATAGTCAGTTTATTACTGAGGTTGTTGATATTTTAATTCTATCCCATGAGCAGCTTTTAAAACATTTTGCAGAATTTGGTCTCCATTTCAGTCATCAAAGTGGTGAAGAAAATTTACATCTAGGTATTTCTTGTAAAAGCTGTGTTGTGTGAGTGAAAGCTTTTGTATCTAGATTGGTTTTGGATTCATGCAGAGATGATCATTCCTGCTATTGTCCTTACTTATACTGGCTACTAGGAATGCTTTTTTTGTATCAGGGTTTAGGAAGTCCTGCAAGGAGCAGGTAATTAGGATCAGTGATCTCTTTGAGTCCCCTCCAACCCAATATATTTGCAGTCTTTTTGATTGAATCCTTTCAGTGAGTGAAATGTAAGTAGAAGATTTAAATGTCTATCTGGTGTTCATTACTGTAGTATTTTCCTACTCTAGAGTATTAAAGGTAACAAGAAGAAAATAAAAGATCGGGTAGAAGAAATTGGTAGATGTCAGAAGGTTTTGTTTAGAAGTTGTTAAAGACCTATATATTAGTGGGCAAGAGTAAAAAAAAAAAAGGTGTTTGCAAATCGAATTCTTTAGGCCAAAGTATCCCAATGTAATTCCTAAAGACCTCCTGTAATTATACATTTATGATTATGCAGGTAAGATATTTTAAATCTTAATAATGCTCTCTGTGAACCTTTGAAATAATAGATATTTCACTTTGCTTGCTCAAAACTAGTATTTGTTGCCAAATACTGGTTGCCCAAACCAGATATTTTATAAATTGATTTCTGGTCAGATTTGAATGGCAAAGCTAGTATATCAAAAACTTCTACCACAGTTGTGTGTAGTTTTTTAGTGCTATTCCCCCCCCCCTTTTTTTTTTAATTAAAAATAAAACCATTAATTTCGATACAACTAAGGAAAATTGCTGAATGATTTGTCACTCTTCTCTGACAGCTGTGGTTTTCTGGATGTGAATTTGACTTGCCCACTTTAAAAATATTTTTGTTGATTGTTTTCAGTGTAAATAGTTCAGGTTGTTATTCTTTGTTCTCTTGAATTTATAGTATTTTAGGTATAAATAATATAACCTCTGAACTCTTTTTCCAAATTATTAACTCCCTATGTTTCACACTCATTATTTTAAGTTATTGTTATGTTTCAGCATCAATTAGTGGTGAAGATATTTGCCATCTTTGCTGGTATGAGCTGACTTAAGACAATTTTGGCAAAAGAATTAAACTATCTTTAGCAAATTAACCAAGTGATGATGACTTCTGTGATTTCAACTTTGTATGCATTAAAGCTCAAATGATTAATCAAGCTGTTAAGATTAGCCTGCATCTTTTAAGAACATCTGATAACCTGGGCTTGCATTTTTAAGCAGTTAAATGGTTCTTTGCGAACTTTTCACCTGTACTGAATTTGTGGAGGAACATGATTCCAGTATTCAGAAACAAACTTCAGAAAATATACTAAAGGCCTTGTTTTATGTTCACTTATTCTGGAACAGCTTTAAAAATTTTAACCAAGTGAGGAATAGGATAAGCAACAGCCACATGTGTTGTGGTCATCAACACATAACAGTTACATGTTATTAGCTTTATGTTTACTTTGACATAAAATACTCATGCCACATTGGAGCAGAAGGATCTTTTGAGGAAAAGTAGAGAGTGATCTCTCAGAAACTGCATCTGGGAATAGATCTGAGCTGTCCTCTCTCCTTACAACAATAGGTGCTAGTGAAGTAGCAGCAGAAATGTGTGCTTCCTTCTTAGCAATGAACATCTGATTCTTGGTTTAATGAACTTTTCCCTGCTGTCACTTTCCTGGGCCTTGTGCTTGTTTGTGCTAGCCCAATAATAAATAGGCTATGAAGTGATGTAATTTCTGCTGTCCTTTTTAGGTAAAGTAATTATCCAGTTTCTTATACTTCTGTGCAGCCTGATTTAAAAATAAAAACTCATGTAATCCATCCCAGTCACATTTTCTGTATTTTTTCTTAATTTGCACTGATGATGAGTTTTTGGCACCATTATTAAGTGATAATGAGACTCGGACAGTTTTTCATTTGATAACTTTTTTGTTTGATCTTAACTTCCTATACTTCTCTATCTCAACAGTAATGGATTCTACCATACTGGAGCACAAAGAAGAGGGGAAAAAGACTTCTCAGCACTATAGTTCATGGTGCTGTTAACAGTGTCTTTGCTCAGTAATTGTATACAGTTGTAATACTGATCTTTAGCTCATTTTAGTATCCTTGCTGATATGTCTTATTCCAAGGGATTATGAGAAGTTTGGGGTTTTTTTTTCTATTGTGCCCTAAAATTTAACAATGTTTTGCCCAGTACAGTGTCAAGGTAGGGGGGATTTTGTTTTTTTT
>VZTT01030347.1:1572-19214 GCA_013400855.1 Buphagus erythrorhynchus | reverse complement strand
TTGAAAAGGCTCCAGAGAAAGAGCCAACACCTAGTAAATTGAGAATGCAGTTTGCAGTTGCCCTGATCTGAACCAGGTTATTAATGCAACTGTATGTGCTTGATACGTTTCAAGAGCTGCATATCTCTGTAGAACTTCACTACTGTCTTCTTCCCCACCTCTGCCTCAAGTTGTACAGACACATTTTTTTCAGCTTTTTAAAAAAAATTTTTGCAAGGTGACTCTGCAAATAAATGGTATAAATGACAGAAAAGTATAATTTTATAGCACTTTAGATCAGGAGTGAGTAAGAAAGAAGGGGAGCAACCTGAAAAGCCATAACAGTAAGAAGTAGTTGAACATCAAACTATTGTCTCATAAACCTGGCCATTACAGAATTGCAGATAGGAATCTGAAGGATGAAGACATAAGGCAGTGAGATAGAAAAACTCATCAGGAATGAACTAAGGAAATGTGATACACCTCAGTTCAAGGACATGAAAACAAGATTTTACAGATCCTTTGTAGAGAACTTAAAGCAAAGGAGGTGACATGATTGAGAAGTGAGATGTGAAGAAAAGGCATAATATAAAAATGGGTATCTATGAGGTTGGGATATGGAAAAAGAAAAAAAGTAAGATCTTTAGATGTTCTTCTGGTATGTTTGTGTAAGAAGAAATGCAACAAACATACTAGGGAGGCTATCTGAGGCGTTAAGAAAATAAGGAATAATTGAACTAACCTTAATGAGATATTATTACCTATCTTAATTAGGTGTTAGTCATGCTGGAATTTTCAAACCCAAATGAGTAGCAAAGTCAAGTCTTCGTGAGTGGCAGTTGAGTGCTACTGGAATTACAGGCAGATGTAGCTCTATTGCACATGCTGTGCATTCCTGATAAAAGATGCAATGTGCTTTCACTTGAAATCTAAGAGAAAAGAGGAGGATCTCAAAATGTTTTGAGGTGCTACCAGGATATTAATGTATTTGAAGTAGTAGAAGTATAAAATTTTGAAGAGGACACTTAAGTTGAAATTTAATTCTAAGCACTCTGGTAGCTTGTCTTAGTTTGTCAGAAAGGATTTTCATGCCTTCAAAGGTAAACATCTTTAATGCTTTAAAGAAAAATGTGTTTTGCTTTTGTGTCCTTCTCCCTTTAACTCTTCATTCCAGCTCTTCTGTTTACTCTCAAGCACTACAACAGGTAAATTTCTAGCTTGTCTTAAATGCCTGAGTAGTAGGACATCCTTGATGGCTAATATGTCACACCAGAAAATCATCTTTTACCTGCTAAGGAATGTATGTTGTTTCTTGCACTAACAAGTGTTCTTGGAACTTTATCCCTGAATAGATTTTTAAAGCTGTGCATCAGAATATGTTGTTAATAAGGTCCTTTGGAGAAAGAAAGGAATGCAGAAAATAGGAGGAAAGGGTTCCTTCTATTTAATGAACAGTTATGGACCAAAATAATGTCCCTTAAGAATAAGGTATGGGCAGTTGCCCATATCTGTAGGTTAATGATTTTTTTATCTGAAGTCATAGAATTTAAAATAATTTTTCTCATATTTGAGTATTAGTTGTGTATTAGTTGTGATAACACTCCAGAAATACTCTGAATCAGCGCAGCAAGACATTCAAGATTAGGTATGTCCCAAGTGCTGTCACAGTATTTGGTATAAGTGGCACACTATTGAAAATTTGTGGAAATTTTTTTTATAATGCATAATTGGTTCTATTCAGTTTTAATTAATGCTTAAGTAATGTATTACTAGTGGCCGTCTTCAGAAGGTAAACATTTCTAAATTCTAATGATAATCACTTTAAATGAAAGCTTAAATTCCAGAGAAAAGCCTTGAAATGACAATTTGTTGGGGAATTTCTTCCCCCCTCCGCCACCCCAGAACTGTATCTTCTGTCCAGACCAAGATACAGAGCATGTAATTTAACATATGATCTTTATAGATGTATTTCTTCCAGAAAAAAATGTTTTGCTTACATTCTTGTTACGTGGCTTATTCGTATAGCAGGTTATGCTACAAAAGATTGGGAAAAGATGACTTTGTTCCATGGTGGTTTATTTTCCAAAAATGAGGATAGAAAACTAGTGGAGTCTGAAACATGGGAACATGGATCTGTGTACTGCCAGAATTTAACAAAATGTTATTTTCTAGGTTCATTGATTTCTGCTGAGGAAGATGTATCTCTCATGACTTTGCAAGTTTGCTGCTATACAGTAGCCAGTTCTCTGGCTGCAGGCTGGACTAGGAGCCAGTTCCAGGGTTTATCACTGAGGCTGGACACATTATGCTTGTGTTAAAGCTTTAGAACAAAATAACTAATGAAAATTTCAGATCTAAATTTGCAGAGTTCGTCGCAAACATAGGTTTAGAAATTCTATGTTGTATGTTGCTCTCTTTTTTAAATGGCGGTTTTGTTTGTCTGAAGATAAGATTGCCAGCTTGCAAACTCAGTGCAAGTGAATTGAAATCTGTAAAATGTGTCACTAGATGTAGGATGGAACCATCCTGAAATTTGTTCATGCTCTGAAGCCTTGTAGCAATGGAGAGTGGTACTATTAAACAGGATTTTTTACATTAAACCTGAATTTAAAATATAATTCTTCTGTGGTCATTCCCCAGAAAAATGATTTTATGATCATACATCTGTGAATACTATTCTGTACATACGTATGTGTCCCTTGATTTACTTTTATGTTTGGATTTTTTGTCTTGAAGATTCTTGGATATCCCAGTCAGCTTCCTTTCCTAGGAATCAGAAGCAACCAGGTGTGGATTCCTTGTCACCTGTAGCATCACTTCCTAAGCAAATTTTTCAGCCTTCTGCCCAGCAACAGCCTTCTAAGCAGGTTAAAGTCACGTGTGCGAACTGCAAAAAGCCTTTACAAAAGGGACAGACTGCGTATCAGCGGAAAGGATCAGCTCATCTTTTCTGTTCCACTACCTGCCTCTCATCATTTTCACACAAACCTGCTCCAAAGAAACTTTGTGTCATGTGCAGAAAGTGAGTTTTTTATTTTGTTTTACTCTAGCACCTAAATGCAGTACTACTTAAGATTCTTATGAATTCATGAGAGTTGCTCCATTAATGATATAAAAGCTGACTATGTAAGTGCTTTATATAGTATAGCTTTAGTCTTTAAAAACGTCAAATTCACTATGTCAAACTAAATAATACCAGCTTTTGAATTCAGAGTATGGGATATTGTTTTACTGAAAGCCAGTACACTAAAAGTGACTTTTTTTTTTTTTTAAAGACAAGGTGCCCAAGTTGCGGCATACCTTGTGACGAGATATACTTAAAATGTGAAGTCCTTTATGAAGAAGTGGACATTGTGTTGTGTAGAAAGCACTCATTTTGATAGATGAAGATGTAAAATTGAAGCTTTAAAAGGATGAGAAAGTCATACTTGCAAGAAGCTGGAAGAAACTTTGGAGTTCTTCTACTCTTGGTCATAGGGGGATAGGAGAAGCCTTAGATTTTCCCCATAGTGGGGCAACTGGCAATTTTGTAGATGAAGATATCTTAAGTGGGGAGTACAGAGGGAGTAACAAGCATAGCTAGAAGTGGTTTGTTTTAAATTACTGGTTAGGTTTGACTTGTAGTTTTTCATGATGTGCCCGTCTTGAAATAGCCAAAGAGAAGACTTTTCTGTAATTATGTTCTTGTAGTGTTAAGTGTACAGACTGGCTGTACTATCTTTTTCTTTCCGTGTATTGTTTAGTGATCTTTTTGCACTTCTTCATATTCTCAGTCTGGTACATGCTGCAGTGACACTGGTTAAAGGATGAATTTTTGCTGAACTAAAGAAGGCTTGCAATAAAGACTGCCTTTGTTAGTGTGTGCTCCAGAGAGCATGGTCTTTGCTCAATCACAGATTTAGGCTAGTGAAAAAAACCTTTTTACGTCATTGTCCAGTGTGCTGGATTAATGGCTAGTATTTGGATGCAAGCTGTTGGTCTTTCTCCTTGGCACTCAGTAAAAATAAGCTGTAGAAAACATTAATATCCTGCATATTCATACCTTGGTACCCTGAAAACCCACAAAATGTAAGATAATCTAGCTTTTTTAAATAGATGTAAATGCTCAAAATCTCTGAACCCTTCCCTCTACTGGGCTAGTTAAAAGTAATCATTACTTTTTTTATTGGCTTGTTATGCATTTATACAATATTATTTTTTTATAAATAGTCGGATGACTACCATATTCAGCTTGCTGCATGATCTATAAAGATTTGTCTAATCTTTTCTGACTGAAATCATGGCTAAATCTATGCTCCCTTTCCACTTTGGAGATACTTAAGCTGTGTATTGCAAGAGGCTACCCTAAATGAAGAGGCTTTATTTTTGAATGATGAGGAAAACACCTTATTTCTAGCTTTTGAGATTAAAGAGAATCTTTGTGAAGTCACCTTTGACAGTTCTTGAAGTGATGTCAGTCTTTGCTTTTTCACCACTATGAAGTTTTTACTCAATCACAGTTAAATAGAAGATAGTATATGCAGTAAATTGTTCCTCTGTGGGCACTGTTCCTCTGTATAACCCTACAGGACAAGTCAAAATTCTTAGGTATTTTATTATAAATCCCTTTTCTTGCATTCCTTTGAACTCTTCTGTAACTATATAATTAGCAAGCTCCTCAGGGCAGGAGCTCTGCCTTCGTTTTGCAGAACAGGAATGATGATAGCAGTCCCTGACACAAATCCTAGTAGTTCTCCAAAGGGTAAGCCAAAGACTGCTGACTTCCCCTTGATGGAAGAAGGCAAGCTTGCAGGTGTTTGTATCGGGGCATACAAGTATGTATACAAGTTTGTATACAAGTTTATTTTCAAGGAAGTGTGTCTAGGGAAACATACATTTTCCCTCTTTGCCCTGTGTTTCACTGTTTTCCCAGTGTTTTTTACCCATCTTAGTTTTAAAGCTTATAGGTATGAGTTTGTGGGGCATGTGTTTTCTAAATGGTGATCCAGATGTGCCTAATCAATTTTTTATATATTCTGCCCAATAGCATTTCCTATAGGTCAGTAATAGGTTTTAGATTTTTGTGGATTTTTTTGCTTAGAAGGCAAAGGAGGAGGCTTTTATTTCCTCTCCTTACTTCTTCTAATATATGGTGTGTATTAATCTGGGACAGTGTAAGTCTGTTTGGTTAGAACAAGGTTTGTTCGATTTCAAATTACTTTTATTGATGGTTGGTTTTCTGGTTTAAGGTGTTAAATTAGCACAATTCCATGGGCAACTGCGTGAACTGCTCAGATGCTTTAGAACTCTTTAAAGGAATGATGGAATTAACTTTTGTAAATGTTGAATGATAGGCTTCTAGGCACATTTGTGGTAGAGTTCTAAGCTTTTTGTTAGTCCTGTGACTAACAACTGTACACTAAAAAAAAAAACTGTTTTGAAATGTAAGCTTTGAAAGGAGGAATGAATCTTACAATGTGTGTTCTTGTTTATATACCTATTCATACATAAGTACATGATTTTTAATTTTTTTTTTTTTGTATCTCAGAGACATAACAACAATGAAAGGTACCATTGTTGCTCAAGTAGATTCAAGTGAGTCTTTCCAGGAGTTTTGCAGTACATCATGTTTATCCTTCTATGAAGATAAACAGAATCCCTCAAAAGGAGCCTTGAATAAATCAAGATGCACCATCTGTGGTAAACTAACTGAGGTCTGGTTGACTGTTTTTTGTCTTTCTCAATAATGACGTATGAATAGCTTTTATACTGAAATAAGAGAAATGAAATGAAGAAAATGTAAAATCTTCAGTATTTTGAGATACTAAAATTTGCAAGCTTAATATTCACAAAGAGCAGCTGGAGGAAGAAAGTATTCCAAGAGATTGATACTTGTTTAAGAACTTAAAGAGCCTTTTGCTGATAATGTGTTCTGTTAGGCATAGAATCTTGTAATTATAATCCAGATCTCTTTCATAAAAGAATTGCTGATGAAAAAGTTAAGATCCACTGTATTACATATTTTTTTTTACTGTATGTTTTGAAAGGTAATGCAAATGGGTTTAGAGATCTCTAGAATATGTATAGTTTTAAATTCTCGTGAATGTATGTATTTATTCTTGATCTCTTCTTGATTACTGAGCCCAGGATAGTTCAGGCTACTGCTTCACATAGCATATTGTCTGGCTAATCTTCATATGCCAGGTTCTTCTCCTGTAAATTGACCATTTTATAAATTCTGCTCTTATATGCAATTACCACATCCTTCCTTTTGGTCTTTCCTTGTAGGCTAAAGGGCAGATGAGTCTAATAGTTTTCCTCGAACTTCAGAGACTACAGAAACATACCCTTCTGTTTGTATATTTCGTGGTTATTTCAGTTTTTAAATAGTGAGATAGTTTTTGAATATAAGACTTGTGGCTGGTCTGCTGGTTTCAGGCAATTTTGTGCTTGTCTAGTGATATAATACTTCTTTTTTCTTATTTTTTTAGATTCGTCACGAAGTTAGCTTTAAAAATATGACTCATAAGCTGTGCAGTGACCATTGCTTCAATAGATACAGGATGGCAAATGGTTTAATAATGAATTGCTGTGAGCATTGTGGGGAGTATTTGCCCAGTAAAGGAGCTGGAAACAATGTCCTTACTATTGATGGTCAGCAGAAAAGATTCTGCTGTCAGAACTGCGTTGGTGAATACAAGCAGGTAATGACTTCTTTACCTATAAATTACATCTAAATAAACATTAATAGTTCCTTAGTTTATCCTGTTACTAATAACAGGGGTTTACTTCTCCTAAGAAGGCATAAGTAACAAAGACTTCTAAAAACAAAATTAATGCCTGTGAGAAAAAACTTACCTGCAATGGATGTTTTACTACTGTCTCTTTTTGATGTTGCTGTAATAGCGATACCTATTTGTTACTAGTGAAAGTATAATTGAAATTAAATTTTGTTAATAATTTCTATTTTTTCTATTGCTTGTATCTGAAGTATATTAATAGCAAGCACACCACATAGGCTTTACTGCTCCTTTAAGTTATGGGGTTTTTTTATATAAAAGCTCACTTGTATGCAGTTGAAACATTAAAAAACATGCAGAACATAGAGATTGGACATTGCTGTGAGAAGGCTCCTAACTGGTTACAGTTTGGCTGTGTACTTGCACTATGTCTCATCTCCATTGTACAGCACAGGATTCAAAAAAATCATTACTTTCATCCTTCCATGTGTTAAATTTTATCCTTTCATTTTGTTTACTTTATTTATTTTTCATTTATTTTTAAGACTGTTAAGATAGTAGTAGTGGTGTTTAAAAATAATTTCAAATCAAGAAATGGGATGCTGATGTCTTTTACATTTGCAGAGCCAGCTTAGCTCTGAACTGTTGCTAACGCTGGCTAGAAGGTTTAAATGTTAAGCACAGTATTTATAGTATAATAGGATAGCCCTGAAATACTAAATATTTCAGGGGAGGATATAGAATATGGAGATTTTGGAGGTTTTGTTACTAATGGGTTCTTCTGCTTGGTATGTTCTGCTCTGAGTTTATAGGGGTAATGTTTTGACAGTGCTGTTTTACTAGCAAATTTATGTTTCTGGTTTTGAAGTGCACACTTGAGTATGTGAGTGGCCCCAGTGCTGCTCATTCTTCATCTCTTCCCATTTTTAAGAAACAGTGGTCCAAGAGAAGAGGCATTGCAATGCTGTGTTGTAAAGTTCTTTAATGTTGCATCATGTGTACTTGTGTTTTCTCCCTGTACACTGAGCTCTGACTCTCTTGGGGATGGCTATTCCTATGTATGTGCTGTGTGTGAAGAGCAAAGCTGGAAACATGCATATGTAAACAGCCTAACTGGAAACTTAACATAAGCGTTATTTTTTTGCCACAGCTGTACCAAAAGGGACAGGATAGGTTTTCAAGCTGCTAAAAACGTAGGCATGCCCAGAAGCCATGGAAAGACTTGAAGAAACATTGAATACATTGAAGAAACAAAAGTACAAGAGATTAACTTTGAACATGAGACATTCCCACAAAACCAATATAACTTACACTGCACATGGAATTATGAAATGAACATGGAATTTTGAGGTTGAATGATAACTTTGTACTTTAATGACAGAATACACTGTATTTGTTCACATATTGTTGTATTTTGTGTTTAGATATGTATTTGAGAATGAGAAGAATATGGGCAGCAAGTTGTATGTTCTGGTTTAATTTAGGGAGGAGGAGCAGTTTGCAGTACCAGGAATCTTAACAAGTAGTGTCAAGTTGATGCATTATTGTGAGAACCTTTAAACTTGAGACACATTGTTTTGGTTCCTTCACTTCTGACAGCAGATTTTATGCAAGCAAGTATTTAATTCTTTTATCAATATATATGGTACTGTGCAACTATAATAGGCTATGAGAAGCTTAACTTGAGTGCCTGTGTGCATCTGTTTTGGAATGGTAATTAGGTGTAATTCTTAACTGGTAGGTTTCAAGTATTCACAGTGTGAGGAGTTTGGGGTATTAGTAAGGGAAAATCCTATGTGACCAACCAAGTGGTATTCTGTTACAGAGTAATTAGACCAGTGGATAAGGGAAGGACTAGAGATGTTTATCTGGACTTTTGTTAAGCCTTTGACATGATCCCCCACAATGTTCTTCTCTCCAGATTGGAAAGTGATTGATTCAACAAGTGTACTATTAGATGGCTTAGAAATTTGTTGGATGGTTACATCCAGAGGGTAGTGGATCAGAGTCCTGATAAGCCAGAGTATCAGGTTCAGAGTCCTGATAAACATTGATGACAAGTGGTGTCCCTCAGGGGTCCATATTTGGATAGATGTTATTTCACGTCTTCATTAAGGAATAGACAAAGACACCAGGTGCATCCACAACAAGTCTGCAAATGACACCAAGCTGAGGGTGCAGTGACACACCTGGATGATGGGATGCCATCCAGAGGGACTGGACAAGCTTGAAGTGAGTGCACAGGAATCTCAGCCATGTCAGAGGCTTCACAGAAGTCTGGATGAAGGACAAAGACCAAGTGCAAGGTCCTGCACTTGGGTTGGGGCATCCCCCAGTATCTGTACAGGCTGGGGGGTGAACAGATGGAGAGCAGCCCTGCTGACAAGGACTTGGTGATGCTGTGGGTGAGAGGCTGGACATGAGCTGTCAGTGTGCCCAGAAAGCCAAACATGTCCTGGGCTGCATCCAACAGTTGGCAGCAGGGCCAGGGAGGGGATTCTGCCCCTCTGCTTTGCTGAGACCCCACCTGCAGTGCTGCATCCAGCTCTGGGGCCCCAGCACAGGAAGGACATGGACCTGTTGGAGTGAGTCCAGAAGGGGGACATTGAGATGATCAGAGGGAGGGAGAGCCTCTCCTATAAGGAAGAACTGAGGGAGCTGGGGTTGTTCAGTCTAGAAAAGAGAATGCTTCAGGGTGACCCTATTTATGAGCTTCCAGTAACTGAAGGGAGCTTACAAGGAATGATGGGACAAGACTATTTACAAGAGCACATAGTGATGGGACAAGGGGAAATGGGTTTAGATTTAAAGAGAGAGTAGGTTTAGATTAGATATTAGAGAAAAAAAAAAAATCTTTACTGTAAATGTTAGTGAGGCACTAGAACAGGTTGCCCAGAGAAGTTGTGGATGCCCTATCCTTGGAAGTGTTCTAGGTTGGGTTGAATGGGGGCTCTGAGCACCTTGGTCTAGTGGAAGGTGTCCCTGACCATCGCAAAAGGGATTGGAACTAGGTGATCTTCCAACCCAGACCATTCTGTGATTCTATGAATATATGAAAGTCAAATTATAAAAGTGGAAGTTCTTCTAGTGTATGCTATAGGTGTCTGAAGTTGCTCAGGACACAAATATTTGAGCATATTTAGTTGATATAGTATTTTGGTTTGAAGTTTATTTACATTTTTTTGAGCTGAGCATGTTTAGGGAGTTCTGTTTCTTTAGAAAATAGGTTTTGACTGGAAAATGTCACTGACAACCCCCTGGGCCACAATTGCTAAATTATGGGTTGTTTTGTTTCCTTGGAAATAACTAGATATTGCTTTAAAGGAGAGCTGCTGAAGGAGAGATTTTTGGGAGAGCCATTATTGCATATTGAAATAAACTTAATGAAAGAAATAATACAGAAAAAAATAATGTCATTTGATTCCAGCATTGTGTTGTACAACTAACTATTGTGTGTCATATAAGAGTTTTAGCAAATGTTTTCTTACAAACAGCTGTAAAATAAATAGGTCTTATTGATATGAGCTTTGTATTAAGCAGTTTATATTGTAATTGTCATACACCTATCAATATTGCTATACATTTGTAGTTGTAATAAATGAAAACAACTTCTTATTACTTGTACCTATTTATATACAAAATCATAATTTTTAAAAATAAATATTACACTGATTTGAACACATAATTTTTCAATAACTTATCATGGACTTTTTTTCTTCTTTTCTTGGAACAAAAAAAATTAAACTTGTGGGAAATGAAAATTACAGTGGCTCTCAAGTAATTGGATTACTGCAAGTAATCCATCTGCTGCAAAGTGTGTCTTTCCTCTGCTTTAGACTGTTCCTGGGAGTAAGAAACAGTGCTATTCCTGGGATGGAGAATAGGTTTCTTCTCAAATGTCCTGAGTCACCTTTCAAGGTGATGGATGCACTTAGCTCGTTATGTACCAGTTTCAGAACCTGCTTGAAAAATTAGACATACATAATCTTTAATATTGCCTTGTGAGTCTTGATTTTCTGAGAGGTCATTATTCTTTCTTTCCTAAAACTTCAGGTGATGCAGAGCTTAGGTGTCTTTTAGTATTAAAAAGTTATTAAATAGAAATAATAATTTCTTAAATAATTAAAAAATAATAAATAGGCATAACATAACTAAGGCTCACTGTAGTTATATGCAAGAGCAAGTTAATTTTTCTATGACATAACAGCCATTTGTGAAGACAGCTAAGTGCAAGTCAAGCTTTTTTAAAAAAGACAAAACAATGATAAAATCACTTCTCAAAAAATAAGAGTGATGATTTAGATAAAATGTGAAAACAAAACTCTCGTTGGAAGCGTTTAAATTTTTTAAAACCTGAAGGTGACGATTAATGCTAGATTATACACTCTGACTGTTGCATTGAGGTTGAAACTCTTCACATGTAGAGGGTCAAGAGGAACTTAAAGAATGACCCTAAAAAAAAAAGGAAAAAAAAAAACAAAACCAAAGAAAACCACACTAGAAGAGAATGAAATTATATCTGAACGGGAGCTGAGTAAAATTATCTGTTATTGCACAAATACTGAAATACCTTAATTCCTTGAGGAGATACTTTATATAGTTAAAATGAAAATGTAAGCATTTAAAAATTTACTTTAGAGATTCATTTAAAATTATCTGTGCAGTAAATTGGAAGTGACCTCAAGTATGCCTGCCATAAACATGTTAACCACATGTAGCACATACCTAGGTTGTTTGAGTATTTTTGTTTCTGCTACTATTGCATGTTTTCTGTCTCTATAAAATTAGTTAACTTCCTTTTCAAAGTAGTTCCCATATTTATGTCCTGGTTTGTTGGTTTTTGGTACAGGCTTGACAGCCTTGTTTTAACTAACAAGTGGAATATCCTGTGATTTTGTGACTTAGCTTGTGAAGCCAACCATACCTTTTCATTTTGAGCTTTTCCAACTAAGCTAAAGCAGCATCTGTGTCTGTTTTTAAAAATATTTTGCTTCCTTGCCTGGTCAGTCCACAGTGCTCTTGATTCTACCAAGAAAGTATTTCATGCCTTGCTAGTTAAAAATGTTCCTTTACTTTTTTTACTTTGCTTCTGTAACTAAACTTCTTAGAATGTGACCTGGGATTTGCTTGCTTTGGGGTTTGGTCTTCATCTACTGCCAGAAAGGAGTGGGGAGGGAGGAAGTGGGGAAAGGAGCTCTAGCTATTTCTTCATAGGCTTTTTGATAGCTGTGGACTGAAGTGATACTGAATGAATGCAAGCCAAACAAGAGTTTTTCTAGTTGGAGAGGATGCTTGCAGTGTCTTTCAATCTTGTGAAAATTTTTCAATACTGAATAAAAGTGCATATGGTTACTTCTTGATTAGATGAAGACTTGCTACTGAACGTGCTTCAAGACTAACAAGGCTTTGTCATGCCCCTACACTATTCACTTACAAGCAATAGAAAAAAAACCACTGTTTTTAGGCTGTTGTGCTTCCTTGTTCAGTTTCCACTCCTTGCCAAGGAACTGCTCTTGTGAAACTCATGAAACTCATTTGTCTGTTTTATCTCTGTGCAGGGGTTTAAGAGCCTTCCCTGTATACAATAATATGCATATCAGTTATGCAGCTACCAATTAATTGCTTACATAGAGTTGGTTCTTAGCCTTATAAAGTGTATTGTTATCTGTCTTAAATACCACCAGATGTTGTGATGTCCTGTCACTTAGCACTTCAGTGGAAGCATCTTGGATTTTCAACTTTGTTTTGTGTCTTGTCCCATGCAGTGTCTGGGGTTTTTTCTATGCTTATTTGCTCTTAAGACAGTGTCCTTCCTGTCTTCCTTTTTTTCTTGATAGTACAATGAACTACGAAATTTGTCAGTTCTTGCTGTTGTTACTGTTTTATAAACTCTCATTTCCAACTGTCTGTTTCAAGAGTAAATACTCTTGTCAAAGTCAGTAATTGTTAGAATTGAACAGCCCACTTAAATTGAAATGTTAGAAATACTGACTTTTTTGTTTTAAAATTCTGGTCACTTTTAAAGAGTTCTGTAGCTTCAGCCAGATAAAGCTGTGGTTTAATAGTGGAATTTCTTCCTCATATAGTTAACCACTTCTGTTTAGTTCAGGTAATACTCAGTTTGGTTTTAAGTAGTCTGTAATAATACTGTTGTCTCATACTATGCACACTTATACAAATTCAGATAGCTAGATGCTTTTTATCCCATCTAGCATAGTGAAAAGGCAAATCTTTATAAACCAAGGAACAATTATTTCCTCCTTCTTCGTGCTTAGTGATATAGGGAGGTTTTTTAAGACCTGTTGTATTTATGACCCCAAGTTTCTTGCATCTCTGATGCAAATTGAGTCCTAGAAACTATCCTGTTCTACCTTTTCTTTTACTGTTTTATTTACTCTGGCTTTCTGGAACAATTTATATTGCCATTTCCTCTTTAAATGTCTGTCTTCCAACAGTAGAATTCGCTGCTCTTCAATAAAAACTATGTTACCAGATTCCTTAGACATCTGAATATGGTTCATCGTAACTGTTAAAAATACTGTTATGTAGATATTTGAGAAGATAAAATTAGATGGGTCTATCAGAAATGTTAAAATGGCTTTGTAGTTCTGAAGAAAACTACATAGGGCAGTCAAACGTGAGGTGTGATTTGTGTGAGAGCAGAGGAGCTTCTTGGCAAGAGGAAGCAAGGAGGTGGCATGACTAGGTATCATAGTTATGATGGGTAAAACCACTTCCATATACTGGTGTACCTGGAATAATTACCTGAGTGGGGTTGAGGGAAGACAGAAAAGGCAGAACAGAAACAGCTGAAACATTCAGTTAATGTAGAAATAACTTGCTTTTTGAGGCAGGTGTTTCCAGCTCTGCTTTTCTCAGAACTAGGAAGACAAGTGTCTCGAGCGTGGGAGCAAAACCAGCAAAAAGACAGAACACTGGCAGTTGGAGATGCCAGGGAAAAATACTGGACAAGTTATTGATCTAGCTGTTTGCAGAGTTCAGCTGATAGAATGTAAATGTAAATCACTTGGTGTTCAAGGCCCACAAAAGCAATTGCTTCATCTTTTGCTCTTAGGACTCAGGCAAATGCTATTGAGGAAGATTTTATAGTTGTTACTCTTGGAGGAGAGATGATTTGGATGAAGTATTTTAAGAGAAAATAAACGGTTTCTTCTTTCTTTGCTGTTAGAGATTCTGCTGATAACTGGTTCTTTTCTTAGACATGCATGTTGCCTCTGGATCCATCAGACTATCATTTCAAATGAATAGTAATTTAGCTGCTGTTTTCTTGATTACCTTTCTATGGGATCTCTATTGTCATAGAATTCCATGTAGCAAATCTGTCTGCTTTTGTACTTAAAGAAAATGTTGTCTTCTTTCTCCTTTTTTGTTTGAACGCAGGCGTACTGTGTTTCTGTCCTGGAATTCCCTGGTGTTTTTTCTTATTTCAATCCAAACCTCTAACTCAGTAAAGCTATCAGGGAGGTTTGCCTGGATTGAGAAGTATTTAACAATGTTTTTTGCTATGGAGGTTTAACTACAAAGCATTTCCTTTAACTGGAAAGGAATCTTTGGGCTGCTACATAGCGTTGTATCAATCAGCTGCTGTTCGACGTTTTCTGTTGACTGGCGCTTGCATGGGAGGAGTTATAGCAAGAACTCTCTTCACTGCTGGCATGTCCTTCATCATGCTCTCTTAGCCTTGTCAAGGCAGATGAAACAGATGATACTGCTTTTTTTCAGTCAAGAATCGAAGTGTCTAGCGCAGATGCCTAGATTCAAGGCAGTAATAGCTTATTGAAGTACTGTTGCCAGAAGGTTGAAGAACAGAGATGCTTTCTTTAGTTTCAGCTGCAAATAGAAATGAGATTTCTAATATGCCGTGAAGTTACGGTATTGCTCTGACATTTATTTTGGAGCTTGTTCTTAATTCTTTGTAGGGTACATGCAACAAGAGCTCTAGACTTCAGTTTACGTGATCCTTTCAGTAAGATGTAAATGAACATCAAGATTTCTTCTAAAATCATAGTTGCTTATAATGGCAAGAATAAAAATTCCTCAAAAACCCTCTTAAGTGAATTTTATTTCCAGGAATTAGTATTTTTGTTGAAACAATTCCTTCAGTTCTGGAATATGCCACATTCATCTGCTTTGTCTTGCATTTTGGTAGCTGCTTTTCTAGTTGCTTGTTTGAGTGGAACACTCTGAACTTCCTAATCAACAGAAGGAATATTTGAAATATATCTAGAACAAGTGACTTGCTAGAGATTTCATATTGTATTGTTTAATGTCTGTTACCTGTCATGAGATACCTATAATGAAATAAACCTTCTAGAATTAAATCTCTAAGGATATACAAATAAGTCATGAAAGAATGAGTGAGTTTAGAATCAAATATAATGAGAGGAATATTCAGGCTTCTTCATCTACCATAGACTTTATGCTTTGGAAGAGGACAAACATATAATAGGATCTCACCAAAATTGCAGAATCTAGGTGGAGTAGTGAAGGAGAGGTGTAGTCAGTCTACTGTGCATCAAGCTTCACCTCAGAGTGCATTGGCCCTTTATTCTCTTGAAATTTTCTTTCTGGATTAGCTTAGTTTATTTGTACTTAGTAATTGATACAGTTTTCTTTACTAATTTGATGGTGTTTTAACTTCAGTTTTACTTAAAATTAGTCCTCAAATGTGCATGTTTTCATAGGATGCTGTTGATGTGAATATGCACATGGGAGGAACACGCATGATACTTTCTCTTGAAGATTTGTTTTGTGTTAATTTCATCTTTGAAGGAAACTTGAAACTGAAGCTAGTTAGACTGTGCAGGTTTTGTCGAGAGGCATTTCTCTTTACTGTTGAAATATCTTAGGGAGCACAAGATGAAGCTGATCTGATCAGCTAAGCTGATCTGAAATGGAAGATAATTGCCAAGAAAGCAGCCTTGGAGAAAAAGACTTGGGGGTCCCAGTGGATAAGCTGATCTGGGATTAGGAGTGTGCCCTTGCAGCAGAGATGGCCAGCTGGGTCCTGGCCTGACCTCTGGAGTCATCTTGTCCACCCCCACCTATTGCTATATTAGCTAGAGTGTACAGCCAGCAGGACAGAGGAGGTGATTTTTGTGCCCCACGCCCCCCACGCTCATCCTTCTGCTCTTGACACTGCATCTGGAGTACAAATGGCCAGTTTTGGATTTGACAGGATGGAAGGCACTGTCATACTGATGGATGTTCAGTGGAGAGCTCCAAGAGGCTTAGATGGCTGGAGTACCTGACTGAATTTTATAGGCTCAGGAGAGGTTACTTGGTTGAACCCTGAGAAGCATAAAGGGGAAAAGGGGATGAGTTATCTAATGGGAGGAAACAGAAGAAGACAAATTTGAACTCTAACAAGAGTTGCACAGTGGAAGGAAGAAAGGCAAGAGACACAACTTGAAAACAAGGGGAAACTTAGATAAAGAAAAAAGTGGTTTGTTTGGTTGTTTTTGTTGTGGTTTTTTTGGTTAGTTGGTTTTTTGTTGGTTTTTTTGTGTGTGTGTTTGTGTGTATGTGTTTTGTTCTGTTTTGTTTTTTCTTCTCATATAAGGATGGTAAAATCCTTCTGAGGGGTTTTTGAGTGCTTGTCCTTGGAGATGCTCAGATTTGACTGGACAAGATCCTGAGCAAACACCTCTGGAACTGCTTTAAGCAGGAGGCTGCACTTGACCTCAGGAGGTCTCATCCAGTCTATATGATTCTGTGATTTTGTTCTTCTGAAACAAAAAAGGAAGCAATGATTTTTAAAATAAAGACTCAGGAAGTTTTGCTTTTTTTATTCCCTCTTAACTTAGTCACTTGTGAAGATTTAGGTATTTTGTTCAGGTTTTCTTTTGCTAGTGAAGATCTTTTTGTGCCCTGCCACGAAATATCACCAACATTGACACAGCTTTACGTTTTCCTTAATTTATTTTCTAAATACCCACTTTTCCTTGAGGATGGTTAAAATATTAAATATTACTGTATAATATACTGTAGTAAGAACCTGAGAAAGCTGTTAGGGTTCTCACCAGGGATTGAAACTCCTGCCGTGATATAAGTGAGCATACATGGAAGAGTAAGACCAGGGCAGGAACCTAGAATATTTTCCTCAGTATTCTCTTAGCTTCTGACTCTCTAGAGGTCAGGGCATACCTTGAACTTTATGTGATGTTCTTGTATGCTATTTTTGGCAAATCTCTTTAATTAGTGCTAGTCCAGTCTCCATGTGAACCCATACAAACAGTTTTATCATCCATGACTGTCTTTGGTAAGAGGTTCTGCTGACCTGCAGTATGTTACATGAAGAGCTGTTTCCTGTTTATTTTCAAATTTCTGTTGATATTAATGTGATTTTGCATAGTTGTTAATATTAGGAAATACACTGAGCAGTTGATCCATAGTGCCCTACATAATACCATTTTTGGGTCTGTTACTATTCTCCTAAGCTATCTTGTTTCCAGGCCAAAAATCCTTACCTCATAAGAATGCTCTTTGACCCTCTGTATTACTGTAGCTTTCCTTAATTTTAGTGAATCTTCTGTTTGTTTATGGCAGCTAGAAGGGTACTTTGAGAAGAGGATTCTCAAATGCTACTTCTTCTGCAGAATTCTTAGAAATGAAAGAGATAATGTTGAGAAGAATTTGAGAGTAGAAATATAAGTTAGCTAGAAACTTGATAGTCTGATAGTCTTCCACTTATCAAGAGGAAATTTCACACTTATGAACAGAAAAAAATCCTTGCATTCTTCGTATTATGGGTATTCAAAAACATGAGAGATCTAGTGAGGCTCTCTGATGTTGTCAATGGAGGAAATAATTGAGTTAGACATAAAAAAATAAATGCTCGAGACAGATGTATAATACTGATTGAATACTTTCAGGTATGCATTAATCTTTTTTAATAATAGTGTGGTACTCCTTGGGGGTTTT
>VZTT01030345.1:18403-60160 GCA_013400855.1 Buphagus erythrorhynchus | reverse complement strand
CAAAAATCCCACGAAAACTGAACTAAACTAGAACAATAAACAAAAATTGAGTAGAACAAAAAAGAGCAGTCAAGTTAAATTGACTGAGCATCTTGTGACATGCCCTGAAGCTTTCTGAAGTTTCTTTCATGCAAGCATTCATGGGAACTGAATTCCAGAGGTAAGGGGCTGCTGAGCAAAGCCTATAGGATGCTATTCAGACCTTTAAAATTGTCACTGCATTTTTCCATCATCCTGGAAATAAACAGGAGGTCAGGCAACTCGACTGTCCATGGTTTTAATGCACTATACTACTTTCATGAGATTGAAAAAGTAATTTTTTTTTTAGTGTGTAAAGAAAGTGACCTTATAGCTGGTACTGGATAAATATTTAAACTGGAAACTAGTGAGGTATGGGTAAGAACCTGCTTTTAGAGGTCTGACAGTTTGGATTATGCTTCTGAAGAGGAGCACAACTTTGGCCCGTGCTTTCAGCTGGGCAAGGATGACAAGAACCAATTCCCAGATGTTGTAGGTATATGTGTCCTCAGAGTCTGCTGTTCTCTGAAGTGCAATTTTGGAGTCATGGGTAATAAAACTGCATATTGTGCAGATGAACCAGTCGTATTTAGATTGAAATACTAGAGGCTTAATGCTGGAGATTCAATATTGCTTCCAAGCCTGGTTGCTGTATTGTGTTAGCAGCCTGTTGTCCCCACTGCTGCCTTCTAATCAGACCAGTCTGTCTGCATTTTCAGAGTCATAAGCCTCCAGCAGTGAGAAATATTCCTCCTCTGAAATTAAATGAACTCTGTTTGGTCTCCAGCAGCTGCATTTGTCAAAATCTTGACAGTTCACAACTTGACATAAATACAGAGTATTGATAAAAATGTATATAGCAAATGGACTCCATCTAGTTAACCATAAAACAAATGGAGAGTGAACGGAGTATTGAAGCTAGAGAAAAAACAATACCCTAAGGATCTCCTTGAAATTAAAAAAAAAAGTGTTTTCAATGTAGTTTATAAGGAAACTAATTTCATGGTCATTTGCTACTCAAAAATATATGTGGTTTCTTAGCCTCAGGGTACTTGAAAAAAGGTTTGTGGTACAGTGCTTGCACCTGTAAGCCCCAGGCATAAAGCTTTGTGTCAGTGGATTGCAGCTTATGCAGTGATAAATCAGCAACCAGTATCACAGGCTCGATCTGCCTGAGGAAGGGGCTGCAGTTGCTGTGATACAGACCATTCTTCTGCCTCTGTGTGTGTTTAAGCTGTTGGACAATAAGTTAGGCTTAATTCTTTTAAAGAGCATATGTACAAAGGTTCTTTATCAGACTAGTTAAATAATGGTTTAAAACATAATTTTTTCACTGCTGCAGCCTTCAAGGCTTGGAAGGCTTTCATGATTTAAAAGTTTAGAGTCTTGGCCGTTTCCATAGCCAGCCAGTGAATCAGTACAGTAGTAACTAACAAATTTCTATGCCAACCATTGGTGCAAGTTAGGGACAATGGATATAAAAGTCTTTTGCAACTTGTAATGCTCAAAACATTGCAGTGGTAGATTCCCAGCATGTCAAAGAGATTTATTAAGGTGAAAAAATTAGTATGTGACATGACTGAAATCATGTGACGTTCACATATATTGGTGGTGAAGCTTTTTTTTTAGTTGAGCCTCAGCTAGGCCATGTGAATTACTATAATGCTTGAAGGCTGCAGGATGATTTTTTTACTTCACTCAGAGACTAATTTTTTGATAATTGCAGATAATATTATTTGCTCTATGCCTATGTTCTTTAGTCTACAGAAGACTTGATGGCACAGTTGAATGTTGTAGTAACAACAGCCTCACAGACATTTGCTTTTCATACAGCAATAAGTTGGACAGCCATCTGGTAAGTTACTTAAACTGCTAATTGTCTTTGGTAAATTAATTTTTTTATATTGAATTAGTAATATTTGCTAACACCTATGCAGCGTATTCAAGTGTTTTAAGAATCCTTACAGTTTGTCATAAAGGTGTGCATGTATACTGTTCTCTGAATTACAGCTTAAAAAGCCACTTCTTTAAGCCACAGCTTAAAAAATTTTATTTTTTCCCATAATCAAACAGGGGGTCTCTGGAAGAATCATAAAAAGTCTTAGACACCTCATTCCTTTAGGCAGGACACCTCAGTCATTTTCAGTATTCTGGATGCACAATACTGTGAGAACAAACAACTTTTGAGAAGTCAAAATTGCTTACTTTGGTGTTTCAGTCTTTAAAGGTACTGAGCACTACAGGGAAAGCAAAGCCCTGGGCTGTCTGTTCAGTTATTTTGTGTGAAGCCAGGAGTGCTGCTCCCTAAATTTATATAAAAACATGCAGGCGAAGGTCCTAGAGATTGCTCAGCTTCTCAAAATAAGGGCCCATACTTGAATCCTTTTTCACCATGTTGATTTTCTTGTCACATAGAAACAAAGTTTCTCAGTAGGATTTTGACTTACTCCCTTATAAAAGGGTTTAGCAGCATTCCAGTGCCTAAAGGGGTTACAAGAGAGCTGGAGAGAGACTTTTCGCAGGGGCATGTAGGGATAGGAGAAGAGGAACAGCTTTAAACTGAAAGAGGGCAGGTTTAGATTAGCCATTAGGAAGAAGTTCTTTACTGTGAGGGTGGTGAGGCACTGACACAGGTTGCCCAGAGAAGCTGTGGATGCCCCATCCCTGGAAGTGTTCAAGGCCAGGCTGGATGGAGGTCTGAGCAACCTGGTCTAGGGGAAGGCATCCCTGCCCATGACTGGGGTTGGAATGAGGTATCTTTAAGGTCCCTTCCAACCCAAGCCATTCTGTGATTTTTTGAAAATGCATCAATGTTTGTTAAAATATGTGTTCCATACTGACAGTGATAGAATATTTCTGTTGGTTCTTTACAAGCAAAAGAGCACAAGAATCAACTGTGTAAACTTTTCCACACATACCAGTTTGTTATTGTTCTGACTCTAGTGATAAATACCCAAAGAAATTCAAATAAATTTGTTCCAAACCTGCTATGTTTACAGTTTCTACAGTGGTAAACTTCCCACTCCAGGGTGTTTTTGTGGTATTTAACCACTAAGAGTTGAATACATTTCAGTGGTTCATTTGAAATACGGCAGTGACAGCAAGACTTGATAAATCCCTATCCCTGGGCATTTTTAAGCCTGTAGCTGCTGCTTATGAACAGGGAAGAAATAAAAGCATCAGGAAGCTTGAGACCTTGTGACTTTCAAGTGTCCTTAGACTGGCTGTGAGTTTTTGAACAGTTTTTGTAGGTGATCTTTGCAGTGCTATGCAGCAGTTTTTGAAAGTGTGTCCCCTCCCTCATTAGAATAGAAGGAATTTGTATCAAGGTTTATGGTGAGGGTCTGACACTCAAGCATTTATGGGGAGTGCAATGATCAGGCTTTTGTTTTTCTTCCTAAGGCAAACAGTGGATTAGGATTCCTTGCTTCTATTTTTAGAACAAAAGGAAAAGTGTCACTGAGATTTTAGGAGAGACGTGAAGGGGAAAATTTCCCTGTTCCCTTCTGCTGTACTGTCTTTGGCCTGTGGGGAGCAAGAAAGATCTGGTCTGTCAGAGAGTGAAAGTGTTGTAGGCAGGGATTGGAGCACAGCAGTGCATTGAGCCCTGTGTTCATCTTAGTTGAGAATGGTTTCTTAGCTGCCACACACCTGGTAGGTTTGTTGGTTTATTTGCTAAAACTTCAGCTTGAACAGTTAAGTCCCTAGGATGTTGATACAGGCTCTGTCCTTTAGAAATCACTGACCTATGTTTATATGTTGTGATTTTTTGTTGTGCATGTGTGTACTTTTCTAGAAATAGTTTGCTTTTATTTTTGTATGTGTGCATACCCTCTCTTCCACACTACAAAGTTTAGAACGACAGGCTGAATATGCATCAGGTAGAGATTCATCAGGATTTGACAATTAAAAAATAGGGGAAAAAATCAGATTTTAGCTGTTTATGGGCTTATATCAGTGAGGCATTTCTTTGCTTAAAAAGATATTTTGTTTGTTTTTTTTTGATCTGCTGGATCAAACCTTTACCTTTCATAATGATTTTAAATGCCCTTTGCAGTATGCCTGTCTGCCAGCACGAAAAGTTATTGAAGCCAGCAAAGTTTGTCGAACCAACATGGACTGCCATAAGGACTTCGTTCCAAGCTTTTGTGTGACCCCTTCTTTGGAGAACCAAACAAGGCTAATCAGGGTAAAGCATCCACCCCATATTGACATGCTCTATGTAGGACACCCCATGCATCTTCAGTACACAGGTTGGTATTATTTATTGAAAGTTTAGCACAAACAATCTCTAATATGGTTTCCTTTGCCTGCCTGCTTAACCAAGGTCTTGGATTGCTTCTTAGTTAATTTGTTTAAAGCAGAATCCGTTTCTTGTTACAGCCAGTGGAGAGACATGGACTACTCAGGCCTAAAATGAAATGTTCACAGTGCAATGAGTTATGAAGGTAATAGAAACCATATGTGATATGAGATGGTTGTTTTTTTCAGAAAAGTATGAAAGGGCTATTTCTAGAACACTTCTTATTCAGGTTAGTCATAGGAACGAGGTACCTGCATTTTCCTAGAACATAAATGTCTCAAAATACTATTGTAAAATCTCTAGGACACCTTGCTCCTACACCTTGCCTGGAATATTAGCGTGACTGCTCAAATCACACCTAATATCCAAGTATCTGTGACGTATTACCGTGACTACTGAGCCACAAGTGTTATCACAACATAGTTTTTTCCTGATTTATTTTTTCATTTGACTGCCCTAAATTAAGTAACATATAAAATTTTAGTTCCTTACTTTGAAGTTCATTGTGACTCTTCTTTGGGCATCTTATATAAATAAAAAGTAATTCTGTTCCTGAAGTGGGTATGGAAAGAATTGAACAAATTCATCAACATCCTAGTTGATAGCTTCAGTGGCATAGTGAAAATTAGCTGCAGATGGGCTTTAAGGAGTTTGAAGTGTTAAATTACTATTCCTTCCTGTGAGGAAGATATCTGTTCTTCACAGGCAGCTGAAACTCTTGGGCCGATTTTGCCTCAAACACCTTGGAAGTATCTCCTTAGGAAGGCATTGTACTTTTCTGAATAAGCACTGGAATTAGGTACAAAAAAGCTTTAGAAACAGTGATGAAATCTGATGGTGTAAATCCATTAACATTCTTGGATACCGTATTTTTAGTTAATCTATCAGACTTTATTTTTCCATGCTGGTAATTTGATTTGAAATAGGAATATGTTTTAGTGAAATGCCTTATTCTTTAGTGTGATGTTTCTGCCTGCAGGAAACCTTACTTTTTAAAGTGCTGCTACATTTAACACACAGCATAACATGGGAGTTATAGTACTAGTGTGTACTATGACTGTACTTTCTCTAGAAATGTCACTAAGGCAATGTTTGAATAACATTCTAAAATTATGCATGCATTATTTTCTGCTTAGGTTTGTATTGTTGTCATGATAGTCCTGAGTTATGGAGAAGCAGTAATAATTTCATATTTTCATTTGAAGATAACTTCCAGATGACATATTTTTTTTAAAAGTATATCCATATTAGCTGCTTAGAAGAAAGTCTCTACAGTTTTATTTCTATTAAATCTTTCTGTTGCCTCAAATTAAAATATCCTAGAAAAAATATTTTTTGTTGATATGGAGGCTATATATAACACTTATTTCCAGTATTTAAAAAATAACAAAACTTTAAAGAATTATAATCCTAAATGAACTTACAATTATAGAGATTTGGCTAAAACTAGAACAGAAGGATGATTAGGAGTGCATGTTGTTTGGGACAGACACATTGGGTAATGCTTTTAGTTAGCATTCTTTCTGTAAAAAGTATCTAATATTATCCAATAGAAATTCATACTGTTGGTTCACTACATATGGTATTAAATCTTTCAAACTCTTATTGCAGGCCAGTTATATTCTAGAGTCTCTTCCTTTCTTGGACAATGGATATGTAAGGTTGAAATGGAGGGCCCTGTCAGTGCTGCCATGCAAATTTGCCATGTTTTTTTTTATTATGTATGAGGGGTTTTATTTCTTCATGTCATCTCTAATATCGCAACATTTTTGCTTCCTTCTCTGGCCCTTGTTGGTTAGGAAGAATCTGGTGACTCAGATTTGTATTAGGAATTCACACTACTTGAGGAAACCCCATATCCCTGAATGTTACTCTTGCCCATCACAGATCAAAAACTGTAAGATTTTCTTCATGAAAAGAAGATGGAACTTACCTAGAAGACTGTCTCCTCAGGCTTGGCCAGTCTCCTACTTCTGTTGTATCCGAGTCTTCTAAAAAAATAAAAGGCACTTCCTGGCTTTGGGCAGGTTTATGAGCAACAACAGCCATAATCCTTGGTCAAAGGTCTTTCTGGTACAGCCTGTTCTCTCAGTATTTTGATGCTTGCTTACCCTTATAGCTGAGGATAATCCTTCATTGCTTTTAACCCATGTTTAAAGGATTACACATATAGTTCTTCAGGAGACCACACAGAAATATCTCATGCCGTGCTGTCTGTCTCCTCCGTGGCATAAATGCCCTTTCCCCCATGAAGAAGTTTTGAAAAGCTCTTTGGTCAACCTAGTCTCCAAGTCACTTCCAATTAAAATTGTGTCTGTTGTGGATTCTTCTCAATATTTGCCAACACCATCTAGCATTAGCCAACAAAAGAAATGTTATTTCCAGGTCAAAGAATTGTTTAATTAGAGTGGGAAAACAATGACTGTTTTCTCTCATCCGGTCTCATTGCTGTTCACCTCTTCCCAGCAATGTCTTTATAGACAAGCCTGTAGAGCATAATTTCTGTAATTCTTTTGTTATTCTTCAGGGGATTTGCCTACTACCATTAGGTTTGATCCATTACAGCCACAGAATTCATTGTTTCATATTACAGTCTCAGAGCTCAGTCCAGCAACTTCCTGAAGAGTTTATCTGTGTTTGGAGCTTGCTTCAGCAGCAAGGTTTGGAGTTTAGATCCATGTCAAGTGGCTGTCAGTGACAACAGTTTATTGTAACAAAGAGGGAAGAAGATCAGTGATCCATTCTCAATGTAGGCATAATTTCAGGTTCAGGATGGTGACTTGGTAGTGGCCATTAGGTGTTTGTCAAGAGGCAGTCAAGCTTTGAAACGACAGTGTTTTGCAGTGTGTGTCTTTTGAAACCTTTGAATACACTGGCCATCTCAGCCATTTTGCTGTTTTGGCTTATGAATAGGAGTTTTGATGTTCTAATACCAGCCTTCAGCTTGACAAGCTGTTTGCTTTGGATATCACTTGACCTGTGCATACAGGCAAACTGGGTAATGCTAGGCTGGAGAGCAGCCCTGCAGAGAGACATCTGAGTGTCTTGGTGAATGGCAGGTTGAACATGAGCCAGCAATGTCCTGGCAGCCAGGAGGGCCAGCTGTGTCCTGGGGGGCATCAGGGAAAGCATCGCCAGCTGGGCAAGGGAGGGGATTGTCCTGCTGTGCTCTGCACTGGGGCGGCCTCACCTCGAGTGCTGGGGGCAGTTTTGGGCACCACAATATATGAAAGATATAAAGCCATTAGAGAGTGTCCAGAGGAAGCCTATAAAGATGATGAAGGGTCTAGGCAGCAAACCATTTGAGGAGCTGAGGTCACTTGGCTTCCTCAACCTGGAGGAAACCTCAGCATGGTCTACAACCTCACAAAGGGAAGTGGAGGGGCAGGCATTGATCTCTTCTCTCTGGTGACCAGTGACAGGACCCCAGGAAATGGCCTGAAACTGTGCCAGGGGAGGTTTAGATCAGATACCAGGAAAAGGTTCTTCACCCAGGGGGTGGTTGGGCACTGGAACAGCTCCCCAGAGAAGTGGTCATGACACCAAACTTGACAGAGGTCAAGCAGCATTTGGACAATGCTCTGAGCACATGGTGTGACTCTTGGGGATGTCCTGTGCAGGGCCAGGAGTTAGACTTGATGATCCTTGTGAGTCCCTTCCAACTCTGGATATTCTGATACTATGCAAATACTTATGTGAAGACTATCCCTTTTATTCAGACAAAAAGACAATCCCTGAAGCTTTTGGTTGTGTTTCTGTCAGCCCAACCCTACCCTGGCAGGCCCATCTTCAGCTTTGTATGGAGGGCTGGGCCAGCAGGTTTGTGGCTGGGGCTGGGCAGTTCCCACAGCTGCTGAAGGGCAGCTGAAGAGGGGCATGGAAGAAGGACAGCTCGGGGATCACATGGGTGAGGCTCTTAGGGCTGCTGCAGTGGCAGGGCAGGTTCAGGTGAACTGGGCTGGCTGTCTGTGCATGTGATCAGGCCAGTGCGTTCCTGCTGGTCTCCAGAGAGACGCCTGTGGAGAGAGGAGGTGGCTAAGCTGCAGGTGAGACACAGGGACTCTCCTCCACAGCAGGGCCCAGAGCTGGCAGGGCTCACCGCTGTGAGTGGAGCTGCTGGCCCGCCTTGGCAGAGGCACCGCCAAGCAGAGGGACTCCTCCAGGTTCACTGGTCAGCAGCAGGTGCCAATGCATCTCTTGGTTTCTAGAGCAATACCACCCTCCACTTTTTCATCCTGACTTTGTTTTGCCTCTGCCTGTTGCTCATGCAAGCTACTCTTGTCCAGGAAGGCTCAGTTTGAGCAAACACTGGCTCCAGACCAAGTAGGCTTCCCAAGAGAAGACCCAGAAGATAAGAGGCCAGTTAAAGCTGCTGACAGCTGCAGAAGCCTCAGCACAGTTTTTCAACCACTAACTTGCTGCTGCATAGCAGCCTGACTAAAAAATGCTTTGTGGCTGTGAGCTGCCTTTGAAGGGAGCAGGAGCTGTGGGGGGGATCAATGACTCACCGTTTTCTCTCACACCACCAGCAGATCGCGAGAGAACAAATCACTGCCACAGCTGGCAGGACAGCCAGGACTATCACTATGCCTATCATACAGCTTGTTCCATGACAGAAGATACTTTTGATGTGCTCCTGGGCTTTAGGATCTTGTTTAGTCGTTTTTCCAGCCATTTCTGCAGAGCAATTCAAAATGTTAGCCTGTCCTCTGCCAGTTTACCACTGGTAAACCTGCAGCATGTTTGATACCACCAGAATGTTCTCTGTTTCCCCCCCAGTGCTGGTCCTGGAGGCATACTACCACCCCTTTAGAGACAGGTTTTCCCTCTGAACAGAACTCAAATGATCAGGAGGAGAGCACAGTGGGGAGCACTGCTGCTTGGCCAGTCAATCCTTTGACAAAAACTCACCAGGAAGTTCCACCTGCAACTCTCCCTCTCTGGGCCAGCTCCCACACCCCAAGGGGATGGAGTCAGGCCCTCACAGGAGACATTTGAGCCTCGCTCTCCCTGTCTGCCTTTTCTCCAGCGTGGGCACCCTTTGCAGCCACTCCCAAGTTTCAGGATGTGTCTCCCCATAAGGGACCCCAGCAGGACTGCTCAGTACCTGGGTGCTTTGGATCTGTTTGAGGAGATTCACCAGCTTTCTTATTCCGGTTTTCTCCAGACTTAGACAGCACTGCCAAAAAGTAGAGACCGATAAAGTCTCAGTGTGGCTCAGGCATGGAGGATGCAGGAGGATGGGGAGCTTCCCTCTAGCTTCCCTGCCCAATATGCAAGTGGCCCTCAGCTCATGAGTGGGATCCTGCTCAGGGCTACTTTTGTGCTTCGGCCATCTAGGTACTCAGGGCAAACTCTGGGATGAAGCTGCAGGGGGAGCTATGTTTGTGCAAGAGTCCTGATTTTCATCATCTCTGCAATGGGATCCAGATGTCTTGAACCTAACATGCTTTCAGCTTGGTCACTGATGTAACATGCAAGAGTAGGCACTGGGGAAAGAGCCTGCTGCTCACAGGTGTCCTGTGCTGACCATAGGACAGCAATTACCTGGCCATGCCAGTGGCTAGCATCGGCCTTGGAATGAGCAACTTGCATTTCACATGGAAGGAAGTTTAAAAGGTAAATGTACCTTCCTCCAACTAACTTACCTGTGGGATTCCGCATATGCTTGATGACTGGAGATTTCCACAAGCCATCAGCCTCAACATCTTATAGAAAATTGCTCATTGATAAGCTATTGACACATTAGTGATAATTATTCTTTCACAGGAAGGGACATTGAGAACTTACATGCTCCACGCTCGCCCAAGGGCTCCAAACCATCTTTCTTCCAAGCTGCCATAGAATCTGCTAGGGAGTCAGCTAGAAGCAAGCACAGAGAAACATTTCCATTGCATGTTGGGATCTTCTGCTTTTGTGTACGGAAGCACTGGATGGAGGTCAGGTAACAGTGTGGGAGCCAGATGTCAGTGGATTGCCAGAGCTGCAGAAGAGGACCTGGGGACCTCTGAGCTAGCAGCTCAGCACTCTTCAAACACAATGTGCAACACCCCTGGAGGAGAGATGGACCCTTGGGACTCTCTTAACAGGAGAGCGCTCACACAGAGGAAACCCCCACTAAAGCACTGGAGGAAAAAACATATTGGTGAGAAGACTCCACTAGCCCATGAAAGGCTGGACCTCCACTGGAAGCTTACCTGCTTCCTCTGATGTCTGTGGAGCATAGTTGGCAGTCCCGGGATGCAGGACCATCAAGAGGATGAGGAAGGAGAGGAAAAGACGGACAAGGGCCATGGTCCCTTCCACCACACTGCTGCTGCTGCAGTCAGGAATGGGGGCTGAGTAGTTGGTTCTTTGGCCAATGCAGTGCCATGGAGCTCTGTGACCTCATGGCACTGTGCAGCCAGGGCAGGACTGTGTGGGGATGGCACTCAGGATGCTCATGGAGAGCTGCTGGAGCACTGTGGGGCTGTGTGACCTCATGGCCCTGGAATGGGCAGGCAGTCGGTGTGGGGCTGTGTGAGGTTGGAGCTCAGGGGGCTCCTGGGAAGCTGCCCTCCTAAGCAGAGGAGCACATCCCATAGGACAGCTTCACCCAAGGGCTGGGACACAGCCTCTCCACTGCAGGATCAAGTACACCTTCTACAGGTTTGCAGACAGTGCCAAGCTGAGTGGTGTGGTTGGCACACCTGAAGGATGGGAAGCCAACAACAAGTTGAACAAGCTTGAAAAGAACCCTCATGAGGTTCAATAAGACCAAGTACAAAGTCCTGCACCTGCACTGGGGCAAGCCCCTGTATCAAGCTGCAGAAGGCTGTGGTGTCTGCTTGGTTAACCAATGTAATTTTTAAAATAAGTCTATAACAGTATTTTAATAAAATATTGCATTTAGCTGAGTAATTCTGTGTGTAGAATGGGTATAAGGGAAAAATATCTTCAGGGCTTTTGTGGTTCAACTATTTGTTTACCATAATGCCTTGGTACTAAAAAGTACTAGACAAATGCATAGAATGTTTCAGAGAACTTCTCAGCTGTATCTTTGATATTCAGTGGCTTATCCTACAGGCTTTCTTCTAGAAAGAGATTGTATACAATGAAGTAGTTTCTTCACTAAACATGGTGAGGCACTGAAACATGTTGCCTATAGAAATGGTCTCTGCCCCATCCCTGGTAGTGTTCAAGGCAAGGCTGGATGGGGTTTTGAGCAACCTGGCCTAGTAGATGTTCCTGCCAGTGCCAGGGAGGTAGGAACAAGATGATGTTTCTACCCAGATAATTCTGTGATTCTTTGATTGACTTGGATACCTCTGACTTTCTGAGCTGGGTGGTATCCAAGATTTCTATCTGTTGTGTTTTTCACTCAGTCGTCTAACTGATTTATTTTCTCTCAGCTCCCCTAAATCAAAGGTCAGTCTTAAGCTTTAAGCAAAAATGTGACTTTCACGCATGCTGGCAGTTTTGATACTGAAAAGTTCTCTTCTTGTTGCCACACTAAACCCATTCTTTTTTTGATTCTTCTTGCTGTCCATATCTTTCCAACCTATGGTGTGTTTGCTGGCTGGACTTATCAGAAGGGCATCTATTAACAGAAGAAAATGTCTTTATGTGACTAAATGGACCACTTCTCTGCCTTATGTGCCTTTAGAACTACTTTCCTTCACCTTTGTTACTGTGTCCTTGAATTCTTTATTGAACCTGAAGAAATCTGATCTCACTCTTAAGTAAGATATCCTTAGCAGCACTTTTGGTATGTTATGTTCCCAGTGTTCTCTTAGCCTATGGTTAAAATTTCTCCAAGGATGGGTTAAACTAAACTGTTCCTTTCCCAAGGGATGTTTGTATTGAGTGGGATTTGAACTCTTGCCTTCAAATATCTCTGTGGAGGTATGTATTTCTTATGGCTGTAACTATTCTCCACATAGGTAGGGAAAATTCAGGCTGTTGTGGCTGGGAACTCACATCTAAAGTTGTTCTTTAAAGACAGAGTATTGGTTGTACTATGCAAGTTTATTTTCAAGGTGGTTTTCTAATTCTGCATTAATTTACCCTAACCTCTTCGTTCTGGGGATAAGACCCTGCTGTGCATTCCTTTTAGTAGGAAAGGAATCTTTCTTGCAGCTGTCACAGAATGTTTCTCAAATGGTCCCTGGTGCTGGCAGACCCAGAATGCTATCCAGATGGAATATTCCTGTACTAACAAAGTGCCTTCTGACAGGTCTCAAACTACTGCACTTGCCTTGAAGAGTCTCTCAGAAACATTCGACATGCAGTCTACTGAAGGTTAATGTACACCTTCAAAGGACAGTGTGTACAGTAATAAAGTATTCAGGATCATGTGGTCCTCGACACTGCAATTTTCCAGTCACTTTTAAGGATGCTGAGTCCCACCTCCCAGGTTTTTGAGTTGCAGAAGAGAAGCCACTTGCGTACTGGCTAACTGGTACTGTGTGATGCAGTTGTGCCTCCTCTCATAGTGTTTGCTTTCTCAGAGGGACTCCAGAATTCTGCTCCCCATTTCCCCCACTCCTGTACACCATGAGCTCAGCCTTAGGTTAGGGGGAATCTTCTGCAGGTACTGCAAGAGAAAATTTTTCTGGCCTTCAGAGAAAATACATGTGTGCACCCACAGTATGCATGTGGAGTGCATATGTTGAAAAAGTCTGATAACTATAATCTCTCTTCTTTGAAGAATACTGGAATAATACAGTGGGGACTTTATGACTAAAGATACCTCTTGAAATATGTATTTTAGATCTAGTTTTACTGAAATGCTAATTGTGCTTTGTGTAGTGACTTTACTGTGATAGTGGCCACGTTTAAGGAAAATATAATAGCTGCACTCTTGTAAAAACAAAAAGTCAATCAAACCCTTATTGAGATTGATTATTTATCCTGGAAGAGGGTTATTTCACATATGATTTTTCTGCAAAATTATAATCTAAAATTCATAATGTTATAACCCTGGAATGACTTTTCATGCTTTGTGTATTTTCATTTCAGTAAGTCTCAGCAGTTTTGTGCCACGACAAAACTTTCTAAGTATCGATCTGCCTGTGGTGATAGAGACATTTTGCAAGTATCCTTTGAAGTATGTTTGTTCTTTTAAGGTAAGAAGGGAACTGTTCAGAATTTAGTGACCTAGCAAAATTTCAGTTGGATGTCATTTTATACAGGATGCCCTGAAATATTTCTGTAGAGATTTGACATCTTTATCCCATCTCTGCATTGATTGTTGTCCATGTGCCAAGCTGAAAATGAAATCTCCCACTTTCTTGTGCTTAAAAGCATATTTTTGGTCAGTGTTTTTTTAACTCTTGAGGGTGAGCCTTAACAGATGTGACATGAAAGCCAAAGTAAGCCTGAATTTAAGTCAGGAAAAATGAGATGTTCTTGCTAGCTTTGCAATGTCAGAGTTTTATTATTTTGTGTCATTATACTGAACTAAATAACAGGATATGGTTGGGTAGTTTTTTTTTCTTCAAAAGAAAAGGAAATAGATATTCAAAAAACGTGATAGTTCAGTTAACTCTTTGCTTATTAATGAACAAGATTATATATATATATGCACATACATATAGATTAGTAGACTTGAATGTGGCTAATCTAGGAAGACTTAACCTTAGAAATGGAAATGTTTATGCGTGGCCGTAGAATAACTAAACTGTGTAGTTCAGTTTAATAACAAGTCCATGGAGCCAGAGTAAAGGTACCACATAAGCTCCCATTTTCTGGGAGCATATCAAGGTTTGTGCTGCCCCAGCTGCTTTCTCACTCGTGTCTTCTTGCCTGGCCATTTAGGATGCTGGCCATTTAGGAGGCAGGTACTGCAGTTAGCAAGCCTTTAACCAACAGTAAAAATTACCTGCCCGTGCCTCATTCTCACATGTACAGAAATCCACTCAGTTTTTCTGGCTTACAGGTAAGTGGAGAGATAGGTCAGATTTCTGATTATATTCTAGTCATTTAGTGTTTTGGAAAATATTCCTAATCATAATTTCATACTTGAGTCTAGAATACCTTCTTACTTCAGGCATGGTGCCAGAGCTATAACTTTCCTCCAAAGCCACACAAAGCAAGCAAAGAAGATGGTGGTTTTACTGTCTCCTGCTTTTACTCAAGTTGTGAAGAGTCCAGGTTTAAGTATCCAGACTTAGCTCTTAAAAAATAAAAGTCTGTAAAGGCAATTCTCTGAGTGGGTATGTTGTGGGCTAAAATTAATTTTACTCATATAATTTCTGTGAAATGGAATGGCAGCTAGAAAAATAACCCTTGTATGTCTTTCTCTGCATACTAATAATACAATACATATATCTTTTTTGGTTTTTTACTTTTTTTTTTTACATTTTCTCAGATACTCTTAATGAGCCTTAACTACATTCAACCAGGTACCTCATCTCACTATCAGGAGCACTGGCGGTTATCAATGCTGTACCCTGCTTCGCTTTGGATGGTCAGTGGATATTAAATTCCTTCCTGGAAGCCACACTGAGCTCCCTAATTGTAGAAAAACAAAACAGAGAGCTTGTTGGCTTTTTGATTTTGCTTGCTGGTAGTGCACTTTTGGCTGCCAATGTTGCATTGGGACTTTGGATGGTGACAGCACGATAGAACATTGGATATTCTTCCATCAGTTCTCAAAGTACACAGAAATAATGAATCCATTACCTTTTAAAATTTGTCCAGTATTGAGATTGGAATAATTCCCTTAAAATGACACTGAAAGAACAATCAACTGGTCGTTGCTGTTTTAATTTAATATTTTACAACACCATGCCTGTGGTCATGGGAAGTCTAATAGGAAAAAGTAGAAGCCTTTTTATTTACTCTTTAAGCACTCTTTAGGTATTACTTTTGGAGAAATTGCATTTTAAGATTTCATAGGAAAAAATCAGACTTCTTTAATTCAGATCTCAAAATAAGGGAATTATTTTGCCTCAAACATTTGTAAAGTGGGAGGAAAAAAAACAGCTTTACTTTGTAATTTAAATAATTGTTTGTATGGGCTCTGATCATTTCTCAATCAGCATAGTCTTCATTGACTTGTTTTGGTTTTTTTACTTTGGTATTCTACCAAACTGGATTCTAAGAAGCCCTAAAGTCTAGTCTCAAATGGGGAAAAGCTAGGTAAAATGCCTACCATGTGTTAATGGGGAGAGAGCAGCCATTTGGGTGAGTGGCTTTCCTTTTCACCTGGCCAAAATGACTGGAGGAATGTTGTCCTCAGAATGTAGATGAGAAGTGCCATTGTCTGCTAAAAATGAAGCATGTGGGAGGATAGCAAAGCCCACATGTTTGTGTTGCTTACACTTTCAGTTGTATATTGTCATAAGCAACTGAAATTTTTTAAAGGCAATATTTGTCAGCAATAGCTACAAGATAACTGAAATTTAGTTTCTGAGTGCTGAAGTATACTGTGCACAGTTTTCCTACGTGATATGTAATGTTTGTGGTGTTTTACTCAGAAAATAATACTGTATTCTACCTGTTCACAGTTGAAAGTGAAACCTATTGTTTTTATGGTGTCTATCTTCTGATGCTATGCATGTAATGTGTACAGTAACTCACTGATGGTTTTCTGTATTTCAAAGGGTAGTTTTATTTGGCTAGAATTCATTCTGTTCAAAGATAGCTAACAAAGATATTTAGCTCGTCTTAGATATAAATTATTTAAAGGAAGAATATGATTGTGACTTGAACTATTTAAATATTTGGCTTTGCTTCCTGAGATGAATACAGACCATATCCTTGTTCTTAAATGAGCAGTGGAAGAGCAGTCAGTGTTTTACTGACTGAAGTATGTCTGACATGTTTTGAAGTTCTTTAGGTCTGTAACGTTTTGTACCCAGTAGAATTATATATTGAATACCTTTTCCTCCTGTGATATATTGCCTAGTCAGGTTCAGTCAGAGCCTTGCCTCAATATAGGCTGATATTTAAACAAAAATGCTCTGGTTTGGGAGCCTAAATATTTGAAATAGGAAAATGTTGAAAAATACCCTGCAACTTGTGCCTCATACAGTGCTCCCCATAGGAGCTGCTGAAGCTCAGAGTTCCTTTACAAAATGAAGTGGAAGCTAAACTCACAGATCCTGGCTTGCAGGGAGTACTGAAACATCCATGACCAGGTAAAATAGATTTTTTTTTTGGCACTTAAGGTGAAAGCTTGGGTAATGTCAAAGTGGAGAGGAGCCCAGTTCCTGGTGTTGCAGCACAGTTTCATAACTCTATGATGTTTGCATTTGCCCACTGATGTGTACTTTTGCACAGTAGCTTTCACACTTAAGATGCACTCCTTTCTTACGATGATGAATGAAGTAATGAGAGACTGTGTTTATTTATTTGTCATTGGCTAGTTTACATCCCTTTCCAGTGCTGCCTCAGGCTGGGTGGGCCCTTGAAGTTTATCTCTGTGGGGTGGCTGGCCTGTGCCTCTCCTTTTCAGTCATTTCAACCCAGGCAAACTGGGACAGGTCCTGGTAGGAGAGAGTAAATCCTCCAATCCAGTGTGAGCTGGCCCCTTTGGGGACCATTAAAGGTAACACAAAGTGCAAGAAGGAAAAAACAAACTATACCCTGTAAGTCTAACTTGTCATCACTCTTGGAAACATACAGAGGTTTCAGAGTAGCAGTTCTGATGGGTCACTGTGCCATCCCTCTGTGGACAGGAGGACAGGAGCAGCCTGGTCCTTGCACAAGGCCTGGCTCTGAGGCTCTGTTCCAGACTGTTTCTCTCACATCAGTGGCTGTTTATTGATCTGAACTCTTCCTTTTAGTGGCTCTATGACACTTTCCTCTGTCTCATCCAATCTGGAGTGCAAAAAATTAATTTCCACTTGGAAGTTCTATTGTAGTTCAGTAAGACAGGATATTTAATTTCAAAATACGTCAAGTTTTATATTTATTCATGTTGACCACAATGGCATGGAACAATCCTTTAGCATAGTGCCTCTTATGGAGATACAGGCAACAGATGTGGAAAAACCCAAAGCTTCTGAATTGACATACACAAATTTCATCTGCTATAATGAGGCTGGCAGGCTATTCCTGGTTATTTAGTGTGCTACCAAAACATGAAGTTTTATCAAGTGAAGCCATAGCCAGTTTACTTTAAACAGTCATTGAAAGCCACAGTTTCACAAAATAGAACTGCAGTCTGTATCTGACCTCATAAGCAAGAAGAAGTGAAGAAGACATTGGCCATGGCTTTAGCAACACAGACATACTAGTGCACTGTAAAGACCCTAGATATCATGTATGGAAGAGAGAGTACTAGAAGTGCTTAAAAATAATTCGTGAGTCCATTCCTCCACGTGTAAAATTCGACTGAGTAAGGGTTGATTTAGGTATGTAAAGGTTCTTTAAATCAAGACTTTAAGCAAACTGAGTGACCCAGCACATCTTAGATTAGTGTCATTAGAAAGTAATATTAGGTTGGACAACTCTCTGAGGAAGAAGTTGTTCAGTGGATCCATTTCATTCTCTATAATCCTAACATATGGATTGCATTTTGATAAGCATGTGCCATACATAACACTTACTGGGAGGATTTTTCCTGGGGTTTTGGTAATTTATTTAGCAAGAGAAAACACAAAAATACAGAGTGATTTTTGTGTGTTGGATTTTTACTGGAGTATTTCTGATGTGTGTTTTGTTTTTGTAAAAATAGGAAGTCTTTAAAAATCCTTCTACATCTTATTCTAATTAGCCCCTCAAAATCTTTAATACAGAATCCATCTATATAGTTATAGGGCGTATTGACTGGACTATAAAATACAGCACTCAAAGATTGAATGGCTGCCACTATTTATGTATATACTATGCATTTTAAATCTGTATCAGATGGGAAAAGTAGTGTCTAATATTCAGAAATGTTATACTTAGCTTTTGTTTGAAAATTTCCAGAAGAATTCCATAATTATAATCATTGTACTACTTTGTTTTTTATGAAATTGTTTTTTATACCACCAAATATTTAAATAGCATGTTCTGATAATGCATGATACACATGAAAATGGCAAACTCCTTAGCATGGAGGATGTTACATGCTCTTTGCTAACTTAGGAAATTAAAACCAGCTTGCTTCTGAACCAAATAAATGAAAGAGGCTTCACTAGAAAAAGTATAGACAAACTTGCAGATTATTCATCCCAAATTATGAGCCACAGTGGAAAATTTCTTAACTCACCCTTTTTATTTACAAAGAAACAACCATGTTGATAGTTTCTTTCAGTGATAATTTCTTTCAGTGATAATTTCTTTCAGTGATAATTCTACATTTGTGGATATGTGTGTACACATACATTTCTATAACAGATACATACATAGCCATAGGATGGATTAGTGCTTTTTTAGGGATAGCTTACAGCAGTCCTCCAAATTCTGCAATGTAGGCTTTTGTTTTTCTTTTTCCTTCTCTCTGTGAATTCTCTATGGTTTTCTCTGGATTTGAAAATAGAAACTTATGTTTTCTTCCCATAAGCAACTCTTAACTTCTTTTTTAACAGAAGACAAGTGATGGGGATATGATGTAACCACAGCTGCATGAGTTTTGTTCAGATGATGTTTAAAGTATGTTTCTTATTTTCTGTGAAGCCTCAGCTACAAGCATGGTAAAACAGCTTTTTCAGGGCAACTAAAAAAGGTCAGCCTTGGAATGCATCACTCTCTTACTGCTGCTGTTTGTGCTGAAGAACTGGGATGAACAAGACTGTGTAGAGCATACTGAAGAAATAGTTTTCAGGCTAGAACTCTCCATGGCAGGGTGTTTCAGCTTTCTTTTAATAAGAGTATGTTTTGTTCAGCTTAGCACATCAGCAATCCCAGCGTTCCCATAGCTTCCCATACATTTTACATTATGTCAAAGGGTGACCTGTAGGAATATTTTTTAAATAAATAATTTGTATTTCTTACAAATTCAGAGCTTTCATACAGATATAAATAGTTATTTGTAAAATAAGCATTTTGTACACCTGCATTCAGTCCAGTTTCCACAACCAGTCTTGCCTCAGCTTTGTTCTTGTACTCTTGTGAGTAAGGAATCTTGAGTCTTAACACAGGTAAGGTCCAATATTGGCAAATATTTTATACCCTCTTTATTCTGAATTTAATGTAATGCTTTCTATTGATTAGTTATTTAATGTGGCTGAGTTATCTGGGGTACACACCCTGCATCAATGCAGCATTTGGTAACATTGCACTGGGGACTGCCAGAAAACAGCAGCTCTGTGACTGCTGGTCCTTGGGCTCATCCACTCCATCATGTGAAGAGTAGATGGCAGCATTTAAGGGCAGTGAAGGACTTCAGTTTACGGCAGCTTTATGAAACTTTCACACTGCTGACCTGGTGTGAAAGGACAGGAACAAAGAGCAGGATATGACACTGCAATTCCTTTCATTCTGTTTACATTGTCATGAAACCTGAAAAGAACTAGTAATTAACATTTCAGAGCAGGAAGATATGTTTTGCAGCCCTTCGCTGAATCATTCAGTGACTGGTGGTCAAATTTATTTCTTAACACTTTGTCATTCCTTCAATAAATATGTGCTGAATAAGTAGTGTGGGTAGTTGTAGCTTGTTTTGTAAAATGGACTTGGATATTTCTCACCTGTAGATGTTCATCCTGGGATGGTTTTAGCAGCATCATAGTACAATTGATCTTCATTGGCTTGAAACTTTGGAGGCTATTTCCAAGCCATCACTAGGAAAATCTATTTCCAAGTTGTTTGATAATATTTTAAATTCATCTTTTCCTTACATGATACTGTTTTTAGATTTCATATATTCAGTTGATCTTATCTGAAGCCTGTCAATGGAATATGTATTGTGGGTATTTTTTCCTCTACATGGCCTTATTTTTCACACTGACTCACAGCTGTGGAATGTTAGATTTCTAGACCCTTTGTTCCCACTATGCATTGTTCATGATCATGGGTTTTTTAAAAAAAACGGAAAAAAAAAGAAAGCTTCATTTTGAAAATGTCAGCTAGCAAATATATGGAACACTGAATAATGTATTGTGGTTTTGTTTTCCTTTTTTTCCTCTATTTAATTAACCAAACAATAAGTATTGTTTTCTATGTATAATAAATGTATCCTGCAAATAAATTCATTGTCCGATTGTTGATGTGCTTAAGTCTGTTTTTAAAAATAAGGTAGAGTGAAATAATTCCTTATTAGTGGCAATTGCCATATTCTGTCATATATTCCTATTCTCTTCGTATGTCATTCATATTCTCTCTCTGGGTACCAACAAGATACACCATCATTTTGGGTATCTGACCACCTCCTACAAATAATAATAACTATCACTTTACTTTCCCTTATTTATCAGCTTATCACAGCAATAGTAGAAATATTTGACACTGGATGTCATCGTCAAGGTAAGCAAAACCACTGCTCTGGCCAGTCCTGTGTGAAGAACATAGAATGTCAGCTCTTCAAAGGAGAACTTAGATGTGACAACCTTTGATTTGTTTATGCAGGCCAGCCCAGAGCTGGGCCCATCCCCTGCTGGTTGTGGACAGGTTTCCTTGGGTGTCCAGGTGGTGTCTGGGCTGTGCTAGCACAGCGTACCTGGGTGCTCCAGCCCTGTGAGAGGGAAGTGTTGCTTCTCTGTTTCTTGAGCAAGCTCATCTGGAGCCAGCCAGGTTATTTGTTCTGAGGACTAAATCGTCCTTTGTTGCTTATTGGACACGCTGTTACTTTATACAAGCAGAGCTGTTTCAGCAATTGTGGCTTTGTTCCCAGATAAAAGATTACCATGAGAAGTGGACACAAAGCACAGATTGGGCACATTGGTAGGATTTCCCAGATAGGTTGCTATGCAGTTTTTGTAGTTTTCTGAATTGCATTTTCCTGGCATGTGGAGATGCTTTTTTTCTCCCTCTTATCCATGTTAAAGCTAGATACAATTGCATTTTTTTTCTGAAGCATGTAAGCTTTTAGGAAAGTTCTGAGGTTTTTCAGTTGGTTTTGAAAATGTTATCCTTTACTGTGATTAGGTGTGCTCCTCTTGTAGTCTGGAAAAACAATCAATTATATCCTAATGTCATCCTGAGGAATGTTGCCTCATTCACTAATGTAATTTCAGGGTAAAATTTAAAAAGAAATCCTGTATCTATGAGTCTTATTGCTGGTAGCTTTATAAAGAAAGCTAAATATAATTCTTCCTGTGATCATACCGGTTTGAACCATTAAGCAGAAGCATTCCTAAACATCTTCAGTAGATCTGTGTGCACTGAGCTCACTTAAATATGTTTTGAAGTATTTTTATGAGATCTACACAACAAAATACAATTTAAGGTTTGATTCTAATCTTACAATGGTAAACTGAGAGAATCCAACATTTATGAGGACTAAGCTCATAAGTGTCTTGTGGCTAGACTAAAATTTTCCCCTTTTTTTCCTCAGAGAGATGTGGGTCTGGTGTTCGCTTTCATACTTTTAAGGCTCTGGTGTTGTTGAAATATAATTGGATATTCTTACCAATTATGTGTCATATTCTCTACATTTATGACTAGTTCTACCTCTTTTTAGTTCTTTGCAAATATATTAGTGGCTGAATACTATGTCACTGCCATTTCTGACTGTTTTGAAAACACATGGTCCTACATCTTTTTTTATTTCCCCCTCAAAGGAATCTTTCCAACTGAAAAGAAATATTTTTTCTTTTTTTTTAATGCCATCCTTTTTATTTGCTATTGCATTACAAAAGTTCCTGTCCTTTTAGCTTTCATGGCTCTTTGAGAACCTCTATTAAAACACTACCAGATATTTTTTTTAATTTCCCCAAACCAACTGAATTTGATTCCGTTGCCCACGCAGGCATCTGGTGTGGTCTGAGATATCCTAAGGTGTTCTTAGGTTAAAAATCTGACTTGAAAAGACCAGTTTTAAACTCATCGCCCACTTGTCTCCTTTTGCCTCCTGGTGGATGAGTCTCAGTGTTTCTAAGACCTGCACATGGGGCTTCCAGATGTGTGTGAGGCCCTACTGGAGATCAAAGACATTCTGGACCAGCAGCTGGATACTTGGAAAGGTACCTGAGGGCATTTTGTATCACACCAGATGCTTGCACATGGGCAAAAAATCGAGCCAAACAGATTCCTTTTCTTCCTTGCATTTTTTTCTTTTTGGCTTATGAATTACAGTAGACTATGAGGCTTTTTGAGTAAGTACATCTGACATAAAATTAATCTAAGCTTTCATGTTTATTCAGAGTAGTGTGATCCGGACTGTTCTATAAAGTCAGGCTAGCAGAGTTACATGCATTCTCCTGCACTGACCTGAGGCCTGGAAGCAGCAGGAATTAGTGTTGCTGCCTTACCTACAGCAAGAAAAAGGAAGGCTGATATTATAAGGAAAATCCCATCAGTCTCAAGCTGTGGAGGCACCAGGTAGAGAAAAGGCTATGTGAGGGGACTGTGATCATCTCTGCCAAGTGCCACAACTACATTTGACTGGTTTTTAACTTGCAGGAGAAAAAAAATGAGACTTCCAGTTAAGAACGGTATAAAGTCAGGGAAGGGAGTGATAGGTTTGTTCATTTACAGTAAGCATTTTTTGTTCATCACAGTAAGCATTTTTATTACTTTTTTTTCCCATTGAAGCATTTATAGAGCTGACCTGCAACTAGAACTAACAAACTTCCATCCTTGGTAGAAACATGTTGGTAGTAAGATCAGAGGGGCGATAAAAGCGTGTCCTTCTAGACAGCAGTTCAGGGTGTTCAGACTTTGGAGTCTCCCTGACTGAGGATCAGGACCAATCTGACTTTCAGTTAGTCTGGATGCAAAGTCAGAACTTTTCTCCTCCTGTTTCCACATTCCCCCTTCAGCATGAGTTAACCTTACAAATGCAATTAAGAAAATCAATTTTTAAAATGTTTTGCCCCTTGGCTTTGTTTTCATTCCTGCAGCTATTTGAATAAGTAGCAGATACTTGGCCAAACCACCTGTATCTCTATCATTGCTGCAAAATCAACAAAGATTATGAACGTGCATTATAAACCATAAATTCCTGGGTACTTGCCACTGGTTATACCAACAAATTTCTTTTTTTTTCCTTTATTTTGACCGTTTGCTGCTCTTTATTAGATGCTTGAATTTATTCCCTGGAAATGTTCTGGCACTTGCAGCGCTAAACGTGCTGCAGTGCTGAAGGAAGGAAAAAATGGGCAACTCAAAACTTGCATAGTGTGCTTTTTACAACAAAATTCACTGTTTCATTTAGTGAACCAACACAGATAAGATTATTTTGTCATAGATTAAGGGTCTGGTTATTTTATCAGCATTTATATCCAAAGGCAGTCCTAAGGAGAGCACTTCAGTTGTTACCCTAACTGGCCTCTGTGTACCACTGACCTCTGCAACTAAATGGAGCTGAACCAGAAGTTAGACCAGAAGTTAAAATACTACTGTCATCGTTGTGAGAACTTCAGCATATTATCAAATGGTAATTTTTCATAAAAATGCAGAAACCTATTGTTCAGTTGTGATTTTAACTAACTGGAACTGCATGTTTTTTTAACCTCTTTTTTTTCATTTTGATTGAAAATACCAAAAACCATTCTGAAGAGAACATTTTAGCTTTCCCTTACAGGGTTACTTAGAGGGGTTCTCTTTTAGCCTGTTACAATGATGGTGTAAAAATAAAACAAATTAAAAAAAAAAAAGTGATACTAAATGTGACACTAAATGTGCAAATCACTCTGTTCTCATATATGTGGTCATGAAACGAGACCTGTCATGTTGTGATGTAAAATAGCAAAAATAATCGAGATAATTAATGGTCATGCAAGTTTAAGAAATATCATTTTTATTATTAATTACAAGTAAGTAAATAAATTGAAGGGGAAAGCCCCTTAAATGAAGGCACTCTTCTAGATTAAAAAAGAGCTAAAAGGCAAAATAAACCTCTTGTATTCTGCCATGGGTTTGTGTATACACAGAGATATGAATTTGATAAGCCCTTGGTTAACTTCTGCTAGCCTGCACTAGCATCAGTTTAGATAAAAATAAGGGCTGTTAGTGGCCTTAGAAGGCTGAACCATACATGCTGTAGCTGCAGTGAAGTGGCACTGTCACATCTATACAACACAACTTGCAGTGAAGAAAAGTGGTTGAGCAGCTCTGTGTGAGCCTGGGATGTGAGGCCACCCTGCAGGACAGGAATCCATCCCGCTGTGCTCCCCAGTGTGACCTGCAGCACCTGCCAGGGCCAGCTCCAGAAAGGTACCTGCAGTCCTTAGCAGGGACTTAGGACAGTAGATCTCACTAAGCTCTACCATTAAGATCTTTCTTACCCTGAGCTCAGCAGCCCCCCAGAACTAGCTCAGATTTTTACCCAAAATAGCCCCGAGTTCTTCTGCACATGGCCAGCCCTGGCAGCAGAAGAGCTTATATACAACATCCAGGCTGGGGTCTGGCAACAACATGTGCTGCTCCTCTTGCTTGAGAGGCTCAGCGTAGCACTCAGTGTGGAATTTTATAATCCAGCATCCCAGAAAATGCAGCAGGGGTAGTTGTGTCTTTGAAAATGCTGTATGCAGGGGTGGGAACAGGATACAGCAGATGGGGAACAGCCTGGGTACAATCCAGTGTCTGTTTAGTGAACCGTTGAACAGTTTATGTAATACTATAGGTGAGTTCTAGGTCTTGGCCTACTTAAAATCTCCAGGACAGAGCCACAAAATTTCCAGGGATGTTTTAAATTGTGTCTTGGTTGTTGGGGTTTTTTTAATCTTTGTTGTATCTGCAGATGCATACAAACCGTGTAAGAATGAGGTGTTTCCTTGCTGGAGAGGAATGTTAAAGACATGCTGCCAATTTCAAGCTTTGGGGGAAAATGCTTTTATTTTAAAGAATAAAATTGCTTTAATATTTGAAAAGCTGTTCTGCTTTTCTACAGAATTTGCTGAAACACCTTTTCAATGTTTAAAAAAACATTTTAACTTTCTTCGAAGTCTAGGGAGTGTGCAGCTTGGGCCATGGAAGCTTGTGAACAAAGGAGCTTTGAAATGGCTGTCTCCTCTTCAACTGCACAAAATGTTTGACTTTGTGTTAGCATCAGTTTGGTGCTGATAAAAGCTTGCTGTTGTGTAGCTGTAAAGAAAATCAGCTGTCTTAAGAACAGCTTAACTTATTAGTCAGTTGGTCATCTGAAACCAGAGATTTTTGCTTGTGCATCCCAGGCTTTGGAATGCTGTCCTATGAAATCTAACACTGCAGCCAGACAATTAGACCTGATACCAGGAAATTGTAGGTCCAAATTAAATGGAGTCCTTGAAGTAGACCCTGAATATGATATGCATGTGAAAACAGAGATAAATTGTTAATGAGCAATAAGACTCTTATCAATATGTAAATGTGAAGAACTCCTTTTTTCCAGCCTTGTTCACCACAGACGTGGTCTGGCTACACTGCCGTTAGTGGGAAACATCCTGGCCCTATATGGAGGGGGATATCGAGTGTTAAAGTGATAGCAGAATAAGGTGGCATGGCCTAAAGAACAGTGTCAGAACTACTGAAGGAGGAAAACAATTGTTTCAACCTACAGAATGAAGCAAGGGGTTTCTCTTGTAGTTAATGCATTTTGCAAAGCTCTTCACTTCTGGATTGTAAGACATAGCCCTATTCTTCAAGCACATCTTGTAAAAGTTATTTTATATTGAAGCATAAGGGTGTAGCAATCAAATGGAATTTGGAAGGTTTTTTTGCTTTGGGGCAGTAACAAGCTTTCAAGGCTGCTTGTTTATTGAACAGGCTGCTGCTATGAGGGGAGGAATTCAGGGACTGAACCCCACCTAGCTTGAATCACTTGCTTTAGGCATTTGGAAAGTCACCCTAGCCTCTCTCTGGGGTTAACAAAGACAGACATACCACCACAGATAAGCCATCTGAGGAGCACCAGGCTCTGGGGCTGCTTCTCAACCAAGATACTACAGACCCAGCCTGGTTGAGCAGCCAGGACACAGCCTGCTCCACAGCCATGTTGCAGAAGGACTACATTAATGGATAGGATTGCTCAGAGCACCTACACAAGTAGTGTAGAGTCAAACAGAATAATGAGTGCTGGTTCCTACACAGCCTTGTTTCCTCTTTCTTTCTTTCTTTGGTCCACAGCAAATTTATGAATAAAAAGCTTTGTGTGAATAAACACTGTTTTGTGGCTGATTATCGTACTCAAAAGGTCTTTATTCATGTGCACCACATTCCTCCAGAGAATGCTTTAGAACATGTTCTAAAAATTGTAAGTATTGGTCTTAATCATTCACAATTTAAAATTTTTTTTGTCTGGTAACACAATATCTCTTCTTATATATGTGTGTGTCTTTAAGATCACTGAAACATGATGATGAATAACTTTTAATTACTAGGTATTTGAAGCTAACAATCTCTTCTTATTTTTTAAAGTAACAATTACAATAAAAAGAGTTTAAAAAGTAAACAATAATGCTTAAAAGTACTAATGATGAAGATAATGATTTAGAAATCAGCCTATCTAGAACAGGCCAAATGTATCCCTGAAGACAGGCATTCTCAATTACATGTATGGCCTCTCATCATCCCTGTCCACCTCCCACACTGTACATCTCTGCTGTAGTTGTAAATAATCACTTTTTACTTTCAGAATCGCTCACTGGCCTTTTCTCTGTCTTTCTGCCAAGATCAAGCCTCAAGGCTGGAAAGCCAATTAGAGCTACAACTTCCCTGTCACAGCTGACTGCCACATTCATTCACTGGAGAGGGACTTTTCACAAAGGCACAGTGACAGGACAAGGGGAAAAAGATTTAAGTTGCAAATGGGCACGTTTAGATTGTGTATTGGGAAGGAATTCTTTACTGTGAGGGTGGTGAGGCACTGGGACAGGTTGTCCAGGTTGGGGATGTCTCCGGAAGTGTTCCAGGCCAGATTGGATGGGGCTTTGAGCAACCTGGTCTCGAGGGAGGTGTCCCTGTTTATGGCAGGGGGGTTGGAATGAGATGATTTTTAAGGACCCTTCCAACCCAAACTATGCTGTGATTCTATGATTACCAGTTTGACACTGAATTCACAACCTATTTCTTCTACCTCCTGCCTTTCCCAGCACCTCTCCCACCTCCTCACTTTGACTTTACCTTCTCACCAACAAATCCAGAACCATATTGCAGAGTTATTAGTATCTGCCTGCCTTTGTTTTGTGAGTAATATATGACTTTTAAATGAAAAAGTGATAATTTCTCAACAAGCCATTCCAATGCAGTCAGGAAGAAGCAAAGGAGGAGCATAGCATCTGTGTTTTATTCTTGATTTAGCTGGGGAATTAATTAGCAAATGTGTTTGTCAGACTTTCTGGTTTTTACATGTCTCTAAAAGAAATGAGTGTAGTGATATGACTGACAAGGACTGTGTAGAAAATGATGACTCCCAACATAATTACATGGCGTTTGCCAGCTGTGGCAACTATTTGAAAGGCTGCACTTCTGGCCAGAGATTATTAGCTTATATATACCAGGTTACATACGTTCATAAAATCTATTGCTTAATGCTTTATCTCCCTTGAGGGCATTACAGATATTAGGCAAAAACCTGGATTCACATTGAAGGATGATTTGCTTTAGGAAGAAAGATGTTTTTACAGTGAATAAGCATTACATACATCATGCAAAGATCCAGCCAAGATTCTGGAAAGCGATGACTGAATCTAGGTATGTTTCTAGAATTATCAGTCTAAAGGATTTATTTTTCCAATGCAAGAGAACAGAAAATGAAGTATTTTTACAAGAGCCAACTTGCATACCAGGACCATTGCTTACCACACACTAACATTTGTGTTTGTATGTATGACTCTGATTTACTTCCCACTGAAAGAAAAAATAAAATGGTTGGAAAAACTGAGGACAGGTGCTAGTAAGGGCACTAACCATATTATCACACACAATCACACTAGTTTCCTGGACAGCTGAAATAATAGCAGCCTGGTTTAGTGCCTTGGACCACTTTCTACTGGGTGACAGTAAAGCCTGCAATGCATCTGTCATCAGAATTGACAGCTGAGGAACTACAGCAGGTGCTGAGAAAATCTCCACATCTGCCGAGGCTTGGTTTTACTTCTTGGAGAACCAGGGAGATGATGGTTTGAGTAACAGAATATTTCCACCATTAACAAACTGGACTGTTTTACAAGACCTGAAATAAACTTTCAGCTCAGCCTATGTAAAAGAGGAGCAATAATGTTTTGGTGTTTTGCTGATCCCCTTTATTTTCAGTATTAGGATCATAAATTCTCTGTGTCCCTTTTTCTGAGTGCAGTGATGTGAGGATATAACTCTCTTTGGAGAGATTTGTACTGATACAAATATGGTTTCAAAGTAGTGTGCACTGGAAAAACTGGTTTTTAGAAAAGAAATATTAGGTCTTAAACATGATCTCTGTCATGTGGTTTGAACTCCAACAGCAGCACGCATTTTGAAAATTAATTCAGTCAAGAAGTCAGCAACTGCAGGCAGAGCAAGAAAAGCAGTTGTAAACAGCAGAGAAATCAGAAACTGATGGAATGATCATACAAAAGACTCAGCAGGAGGGAATGCAAATGATGGTATCAAACAGAATAAAGTATGGTTTAGGAGGAGAAGAAGGAAGAAAGAAGCGCTGAGAGCAAACAGTGCTGCTTTCAGAACAGGTTGGGCAAAAGTGCATTTTGAATGGGAACATGGAGAAAGCTCTGCTGATTTCCAAATATCTTCCAATAAAGATGCTAAGATAAATGAAAGATAATAAGGTAAATTAAATATCAAAGAGCTATAGATAGAAGCAGAGCTGGAGTAGCATGCAGCAAATGAAAAACCAAGTTAGTGGAGGGGAAATATTTGGGAGAGTATTGAAGAACGAGGCCTCCAGTCAGCAAAGATTTAAAGTGATGATCACAGAAAAGAAAGAAGAGAGAATGGAACTGAGGGACAGGGAGTTGAAAGGGGGAATGGGAGAGATGACTGGGACTTGAAACTGCAGAAAGAGTGTGAGCATTAAAGAGAGGTCATATAGATAGCCATTGGTTCTCCTTCATTCAGAGGTATTTTGGGTTTTTTTATTATTTCTTTGTCTACTTTCTCATGCAGCACTTCTTGTATTTACACCACAGTTGCATTACATGTTTTTAAGATTCATTATTTCAAGCAGCTTGCAATATAACCTTAGGGGAGGCTTAAGGTTTTATAGCAACCTTTTACCTACCCACCACCTCTTCTCAGGAAATTTCCAGTTCATTCCTGCCATGACTGAAATACTGCATGATAGCATCTTTGAAAGCCTTCAGAAACAGCACCAGGCCAAAAGCATCTTGTTGCTTCTCAGTTAGCATTCTCTCAGTCAGTTTAATCCCACATATTTAGTGCTGCAAGCAAGCAATTTCAGAAAATTAAACTGGAATTTCCCTATGTGTTTATGACATGGCAGTAATGATAGATTTTTATTTGTAGTTAAATATTATCCTGCAGTGTTTACCAATTAAACATTCAAGGCACACAGGGAAAGTGATTGTGGTCTTGACTGAAAGCCAGATGAAGGGAGAAAATATCATTGATTCAGCTGTGGTTTAGAATTGATAAAACCAGCCCAGGGAATGATTTGTGAATAAATGTGGGCATTCCACTAATACACAGGAAGTGTGAATGCTTGCTTTTAAGGGCTGGAACACTTATGAGACATTTAACTCCTAAATAGTTTATAAATAGAGCTCTGTGTTGTTTTCAGCAGAAGGATATACTGTAAATGTGTTATTGGAGGCTACCATTCAGACAGACTGCACATAATCCAGGCAATGGAATACGCCATGCAGGATAGATGTCATATGAATAGAACTACTCTGGCAATAATATATGCACTATCCCTTAAAGTTGAACTCCATGAATTATTATAAAGGTAGAAGTGAGGCTTACTGACAGAAGTAAGCCTAAAGCCAATGCTACTCACAAGATACAATTTGACCAGAAATATTACCTACAAGCAGAGAACTATGGTCTCTTTCTCATCAAAAAGTAACATTTACATTTTGAACAAAACATAGGGGAAAAAAAATAATGTTTTCAAGCTTGATATTCATGAATGAGAAAGAAAAATATTAGGAAAATCATAGAATGGTTAAGGCTGGAAAAGACCTTTGAGATCATCAAGTCCAACCATCAGCCTAGTGCCACCACCATATTCAACATTAAACCATGTCCTCCAGTGCCCTACCCACATGTTTTTTGAAAACTTACAGGGATGGTTACTCCAACACTTCCCTGGCTAACTTGTTTCAATGCCTTACAATGCTTTCAGTGAAGACATTTTTCCTAATATCCAATATAAACCACCCCTGATGCAACTCAAAACCATTTTGTCTTGTCCTGTGTACCAACCCTCAACATCCTGTCACTTGCTACCTGGGAGAAGAGACCGACCCCCACCTGGCTACAACCTCCTTTCAAGTAGTTCAAGAGAGCAGTAAGGTCTCCCCAGAGACCCTTTTTCTCCAGGCTAAAAATCCCCAACTCTCTCAGATGTTCATCATTAGACTTGTGCTCCAGACCCTTTTTCAGCTCTGTTTCCCTTCTCTGGACTTGCTCCAACACCTCAAATAAATCTAATTGAAAGTAAAGCAAGTTTGTTGCCAAGTGGTCAGTCGTCTAAACAGTCCTATATGCAATAGTAATAGTGGGCTTGCTCTCTTGTCCAGAAATCAAAGAAACTTTTCAGAGTTCCTTGAGTTTACCCTGCAAAACCACAATCATGTGGCCTCATAACTAGAAGGGATCCAACAGTAGAAATGCTGACAAGAAAATATTTCCAGGGAAGAAGAATACTTAAAGAATAAGGTGCTTACAAGTATTTCCTCTGAGCATCTTGGCTTCCTCCTACAGCTCCATTGCAGCCCCTCCCATGTGATCCCATGGGATTTGTTTCCACACTACTAGGAATGGAAAGGGGGACCAGAGGGACCCCAACATCAGTACTCAAGCCTGGTTTATGACAGGATAAGCTGTTATCTCCTAGGGCTGAGTCTTTTAATCCATCTACATAGTTTCAATGCAGGACAGTGCATGGGAAAGCAGAGCTGGGTGCTGCTTCTCCACTCCGGCCGTGCTGCAGCCAGCAAAGGCTCCACACTAAGTCTGGCTGCGTGAGCTGCCCACAACACAAAGGAAAACTGGCCCCATCGACCAGGAGAGCCCTGGGCTCCTTGTGCCAGTGGCTCTCAGTGCCACAGTGTAACCATGACAGAGTGCAATAAAATCTGTGGAAAAGTTTTCTGAAAGAATGGAGTCAGGCAACTGCATAATTTCTTCCAAGAAGTCTGCATGACATATTGGTTAAGTTTTACAGCTTTGTTTGACATACCCCAAAGTGGCTGTCGCATAGAAAATGTATCTTGTCTTTTCCTGAGCCATTTTAATTGCAAAATCTGTTATTCAGCATTTGTTGGTCAAAAAATGAATTCATACACTTTCTAATTAGTTCCTGCACACTTTCTAAGCAAACAGTAAAAGTTAAAGGCTGGCAATTCATATTGTTTATTGTTACATGGGGCTCTGTCAGTTTGAGTATGTGATGAAGAAAAATACAATAGTGCACAATTTAAAACAGGAATCAGGAAGAAAATATAATCCAAGAGTTATTTCAGCATTCTCAAATATCTTTTTGAATCAATGTCTTTTGGTATTGGCAATAACCAACTTGAGCTCTTTTGGCACAATGAAACACAGTGTCATTGATTATGACAGATGTAGCCCTTGAAAATGGGGCAAAATAGAAAAAAAAGGTCAGGAAGAAGTGAGCACTCAGAACACAGCAGCTTGAATTCATCAGAGTACAAAAACAAGGCCACCATATCACTGCCTAGATCTGAAGAGAAACCTAACTAGGATTTCTAGTACCCTGCAGGTACAACAATACATTCTTTTCTTCTTACAGCTTAACCCCTGCATAGTAGCAATCCCAAAACACTGAAAGGATAGGAGCCAGACCAAACTAAATTATCCACCATTTGCTTTAGGTCATAAAAGCAACCTTTCTGTCAAGTTTTAATTGAAAAATTAAAATGTTTCCACACTAGAAGTTCTAATGACATTACCTATTCACTTACGTTTTTAATTTTGCATGTCATGCTGGTAAAGTTGGGATTGGGAAATGACAGGAAACAAAATAGCTACTTGCTTTTTTTTCAGGATTCATGCACTCATGGAAGTAAGACCCTGAATTGATAAACTTTAAAATACAGGAAATACAATTGCATGTTATTCCATAAGATATTGAAGTCCTTAGATTACAGTACTCTGTATGAATAGCCTTCCTTCATGCAGCTGAACAATTTTTGTCTATTGAAGCAACTGGCATCTTCAGTGCCTAGGCTTTGACATAAGTCTCATCAAGGGAGTTTTTTGCTTCCAATTTTGTCCAGACAGAGGAAATTAATGACGATTTGAAGAAATTATTTTGCTCTGTCTCTTTTTCCAAGTCTGCATTTCTTTCACCATTTTCAGTCCAAAAGCCAAAATAGATAAAGTACTCAAAAGTCTTACCCTTTAAAATTATCCTCAGGTGTTACCAGTAGCTGCAGGTTCTATTGGAAATCCCCTTAAAAATTTGAAAATCTTCCCTCTCAAGATTTTCACCTCTCAACCCTTTGAAGAAAACCTTTCAGAATTCTGATGCTGGGAAGAAAAAAAAAACAACACACCTACATTTGAACTTTGCATATGGTAAGTATTCCTATCTGATTACTTTTCTGATTTTCTTGTATTTGGGGTTAATGTTGCTGGCAATAATAGTAATTACATAAGCATTGCAGCCAAAACCTCTAAGCAAACTGCACTATCTTTTGAACAACTGCTCGCTCATTGACAATATCTTTACATGCCACTCTGTGTTCATCAGAAGTTCTTTCAGTTTAAAATTAACAGAGTAAAGAAGGAAATCTAAAAAAGAAATCTAAACCAACCTGTTAAATAACTGGAGAATATATTAAAGGCTGTGTAAGGAATCAATCAGATAATATAAGGCAAGTAATAAAGAACCATTATGGAAAAACTGTGTAGAATACCATATACATTATTCACAAGAGGGCTTTAGAGCTACCTGTTGAATTTGTATTTTTTAAAACATCACAGCTGAAACAGTTTGTGTCCTCATGCGTGTACAAACTAACAGAGAAAGAAAGTACCGTTATCACCAGTTTTTTGGTGGAATAATCATTAGCAACTTAAGAATTAAAACGCTGATCTCCTCACTCCTAACCTACTGCTCTAGTTTCTCTCAAAGTATCAGCTGAGACATTTTAGTAAAGACTGAGCTGGCACCAGTGGGGACTAACTTCTACAATCAGTTTATCTTACCTGACAAACTTCTGAGTTGCAAGGACACATAAGTTTTCTGATGCTTACAACAGGCTGTTTCAGGCTGAAAAGTTTTATGTCAGTTCCAAAAGGCACTTTGGTGTAATTACTGCCAATTACTACTTTATTGAGTTCTGGTGAAGTTTTGGTAACAGATTGCAACATATTATTATTGTATTACCTTGTCAATCGAATCAGAATTTTTATGTAAATTTTGGAGGGTTAACAACTAGACTTTTGTCGGTTTCTCCAAATTTGGTTTATCCATTCTAGTTCTAATTGTGAAAGTATTTAGATGAGCTATAGGTCAATAACTTTGGACTATATTCTTGACTCTACATTTTGATTTACACTGCATTTAAAAAAAAACATACAAATTTATGATTAGATGTTACCTGACAACTTCTTAGAGGAACTGACTGAAAAACCACAAAGTCTTTCGCAAAGTCTTTTCAACTTTTTCTCTGTGATGTTATTTAATGAACTCAAAGATGTTCTGACAGTAAATAAAATGAGATCATGGCCTGCTGAGTTGATCAGTATTTTCTTACTGTATTGTCTTTTTCCCTGGAAAACTCATCTCTCTTTACTAAGCACATGCTGTTTCTTATTTACAATAGGAAATGGAGAAGTTTGTGCAAAAGTTTCTGCTAAGGAGAAAAGTTGAAAAAAAGCAATCATGGCTCTCATCCCCACGTGGCAATTCTTATTTCATGTTGAGAGTATCGCTGAATAGAAGGAAATTAATTCAATCTGTTCAAAGCACTCCATGAATGTGGAATTCACCTGAACTGTTCATAGGCAAAAGGTATAAGCAGAACATGTTTTATCTGATCTGGTTTAAACTGCAGATGAGATGAACTACATCTTAAAACTGACTTTCTGCTGTTTCTGAATGCAGTCAAGACAACCAGATCAAATACAGGCTGCTGGATTGTAGACATCCAGAGTTAGAGGAGATGAGTTTTCTGCACAGGGTGCACAGGAGAGCCTGATGTGCAACAGCTGTTCTGCACTGACACCTTGGCCTATTTCTTTAATCTGGAAATCCCTTTGCAAAAGTGACCATTTTCTGACTTGGAATTTGTATTGCACTTGCAATCAAAAGGTTCACTCATGACAGGCATAATAGTAATACCTTGTCTCACAATAAGAAAGCTGAACTCATCAATAAAGTAATACCCCTTATAGAGTTCTGAAGGGTTGAGTTGAGTTTATGACTTAATTGTAGCTAGTATGAGTTATTGGCATGTATTTAAGCATTTTGTTCATTCTCCTTGGTTTTATATTTTGAATGATGTTACATACAATTCTGCCTGGAAAGTCAAATGACCAGGTGAAAAAGAGTACTGTTCTAACCTTGCCTGCAGGCACCAGACAAATACTGACATCCTGACTCCCTTGAAGGTAGCATTAAGTCTGTCTTTGACTTCAGAGGCAACAGAATTTCATGTAAGAAGCCCTGAATCCAGTATACAATACAGATATGAGAATAAAATTCACACTATCATTTATCAGCATTTCTCACAGAGTACACACTGAGGCATCATCACTCAAAAGAGAATTGGTAAAGGTGACTAAAAGGAATAACTTTATGAGAAATAATATTGTAAAACATGTATATAAAGTACATATTACTGATGTCTAGTTAAGGTAAAATATCTTTCCTATTTGTTTTTTTCTTTTTTTTACACTCCCTCTCTTTTGCTCATCTGTTCTACTACCTCCATGCTGTCTAGATGAATTCATTACTCTAATTTTAATCAATTTACCATCCATTCTTCTCTGTGCAGGGATTCTCTCCCTCCATAAAAAAACTTTGAACAGAAAGAATATTATTTTCTTCATGTTATGAGAGGCTAGAATTAATAATTATCATCCCATGTATATTTTTCCCTAATATAAAGAGTTTTACAAGGTATAAAACAAGTTCTTTCACCCTGATTAGGTTGTTTATGGTTTTCTATAATATTTACATTGTTTCAACTGTAGCTGCTAATGTTGGTCATAAGAAAGGAGAATGGTGCCCACTGGATACGGAGTGCTGTGATGAAAAAGATTTACCTATTCAGTGTGTTTTCTGATATCTAGGGGCAACCACTTCCTGAAGTCACCTGCATACCATGGAAAATTTTAATCAATAGACAGGATGCTGTAACTTGAAGGGACTGGGGAAAGCAGTGCATTATTGGTTTTGTGACAGTAATTATTAGAAAATATAAACAAAACAGAAGGAGAACAGAAAAAAAATACCCAAGCAAACAACTAAAACCAGGTTAATGTAATCGAAAAATGATTCTTTTGTACTGCTGGTGGCAACAAGGCCTATCCTAAAGCCCCAACCATGTCACACACAGGTGCCCCTAGCACTGGTTATCGGACCTCACCTGAGCTTGCTGTCATTCTGCTTCGTGCGTGGGGAAATGAGGCATCACAGTCCAATTTTTTCTGTTACATACTTTTTGATTGTGAAGCACAGGTCCTGTCCTGTACTCTGTAAGTCACCACTTGGGAGTGGTTTAGATATTCTAACAAGCTGATGCAGCCATCAGACATAACTTCTATAGCTTAGGTCATAAAAGAAGACTAGTACTGGCAGGCCCTATCGATCCCTGAGGAGGTGCATCCAGACTATGTGACAGGCATGATAGAGGGTGGACAAGCCAGGCAAGTCCTTTGGTTGCTATCCAGGATCATGATCATCTGATGTGGTACTGGGAATCACCTGATGAGCTGCCCATGGGATCAGATGATGACTGGGGATAAAGAGAGAAATAGGGGAGATCATCTGATAGGAGTTATAAAAAAGGTTCCTCAAAGGCTATTTTCAAACACCAAGAGGGACTTCTTACAGGATGTAATTATTCTGAGAGATGACACAGATGTTAAGGAAAAGCTTGATCAAATTTTGCTGCATCATGTGGTGAGTTCACAGGCAGGACTGTGTTTGGGATGGAAAAGCAGTGTTTGCCTAGCCTTTCCTTGTATTTGGCTTGGGGGTGTGGAAATACTTATTAGGATTCTGGGGAATTCTGTCGAATGATCAAACATAGAGAAACACAGAAAGAAACTCTGTCAGGTCTACAGCATTTTGGCAGTTAGGAAAAAAAACCCAACCCCGAACCTCCCATTATGTTCAGGTAAGAGGTATGATGTGGGCTAAGCTTAGAGGATGCTGCTGGGAAGGCAAACATAAGGAAGGGTCTATAAGTGGTTTCAGTGGCTACTTCTCAGTGTTATCAAAATAATTTGTTAGTTTCTGTCAAGATTGAAACCTGACTAGTGAGTGTTTTAACACAAGCAAGGTGTCCCTGAAGAAGATGTGCAGGATGACCATGATCCTGGGATGACTGGATTTAAGGCCTCACCTCCATGGTAAATAACCTCTGCACAAAGGAAACAGACTGGAGTCTATTTGGACCAAAGGAAATTCAAGGGCTCACACACAGCACTCTGGCTGAAATCCAGCAGAGTGTTCTCAAAAAGCAGGGAATATAATAGCTGCTATAATTTATGGTAGCACTTATTTAAGTAATTAACTCTTATCTGAATTTGCTAACTTCCTGAAATTGTTCTCTTGTTCTGTGAGAAGTCTTACATCCTATGATATAATTTGACTCTCCAGGGTCTTTCTTTGCAGAATTAAAAAAAAAAGGGGGAAAAAAGAGTCTTTATTCATCTTGTAATCTACCTGAGTAAGTTTCCTGTTGAACTCAATATACTCTTCTTTATAGAGATTTTTCTCATAACTTCCAGTAAGATGTAGACTCCACACAGCCTAAATTTAATTTTAAATGGACAGTTGTCTATCTTTTTTTTAAGCCTCTAGAGCTATGCCCCAACAAGCCTACATATTAGATAGAAAGCATCCAAGAGAGGGGGGATAAACTGTATTTGTTTTAGTAAACAGTAACATGCTCAGGCACAAAAGTAGAAATAAGAATTAAAGAAGTAAATTCATTACAATAATCAGTTCTAATTTTTCTAGCTATATTAAACAGTTGTTCACCTCTAGAAAACATGAATTTCATCTCATATAATAAGATAATGCTGTTTTGTAAAGTGGTGAATTTCAAGTTTGGTCACAATAATGATACCACATTGTCATCTCAAATAATTTCTACAACAACTATTAACTTAGAAGATCCTTTCCCATTCCACCACACCAATATTTTTCTAAAATGAAGGATTATCTTCCCTCTCCTACGTCTCAAAATTTACCATGACTTCTGTCAATGATAAGCAAATACTTAAGGACTAGAGCTGTGTTCAAAAAAATAAAATTCCTAGGGAAAAACTGATCCAGATGCACAAACAGTGAAGATGATGAAAGCATTTTCAGGGTTTGCACCAAGTTCTACCCCTCTTCTGTTTGTAGCCCCTGCTTTTCCCATTTTGGTACTATCTTCTAGCAGGCACTTCAGCTTGGGGTTATATGTTTGCACATGCTATCCTGCTTATTTAATTATATTGCATTAATGTTTAACAATACTTTGAATATACAGAACCAGGCATGGAGAGAGAAGTCAAGTGTATGTATATTTTAGATAAATATGTTTCATTTCAAGGTTTCAATTGGCATTGTGAGGTGGCCACATTATCCCCAAGTGATAAAGCCATGACATATACAAGTGTTCCTAAACCAGGGCTAACACAACCTTTGTGAACTCCTGTCTTAAATGTGTCATCACTTTAGAAACTTTTTAGCAGTTCAGGAAAAAAAGTCTACTATTGTTAAGCAACCCTAGTGAACCCTAGGCTGGACTCAGAAGGACCTGAAGTTAATGAATTTCTGAACAGGTTATAAACATAAGGAGAAAAAATATTTTTCTTGAATGATGTTTCTTAGCTGTGTATGAGAAGTTGGGTTTAACTTTCATTCCTGAGGTGAACTTCGGATTGTGGCAGTTGTAGGTTAAATATTTTCAGAACAATGAACAGAGGGGGATGTAGTCAGAGAGGATGAACAGGGAACCTGTGGTTAAAAATGCTATTACACCCTGCTTAAAAAAAAATGAGGCTTGAAACTCTGGGTATTTCAGCCTGCTGTGGTCCTGTATGAAGAACAGAGGTTATGCAGGCTAAAACACACATCTAATGCAGGTTACTGCAAACTATACAAAGCCTTTGTCCCAACTGTTTGCCAGTGCAAGATTGTTCTCATCAGCTGGTATCCTGAATCTGTCCAGTCTACCTGTAGAGGGTATAGTCTCTGTCCTTGATTTCCAGCACAAAGCTTTCCAAACACAAGTGCCTCAACCTTTTTTTCCCTCACTTTTGCAGTTTCTACTAGTTTCAAAATACGCACGTAATCTCACACTGAATAAACTCTTTCCAAACAGTCTGTGCTAATCTTAACAACGTGATGTCATCCAAACTCCACAGCATTTGTGAAACATGTTTTAATATTCCAGATCTTTTGATCTTGTCTCATAAATCAATCCCTTCATCTCTTTAATTATTTTAATTGCTCTTTTTAAAATTCCCTTCAGTGTAATTTTCTAACAGGAAGATTCACAAAAATATCCCTGGCATGACCTAGTTAAGTAGTATATGCAGAGAGTAGTTGTGCCAAAGAAGTGGAAGAGAATTTTGTTAGTTCCCTCCTCAGCAATGAGATCCTTCACATGGAGGCTTAACTTTTGTAGGCTTTGTTTTTATGCTTTTCTGTAAAACCATATGCAATTTACTGTTTGCTTTCACTCCTACATATTGATATTGCAGGTTTCTTCCTCTTGTTGATGGTTTTCCTACAGCTCTACCACTTTCCAAGATGAACCTCTTCTTTTTCTTCTTTTCTACCCTTTATTGAATTTGTTCATGTTGTTTTGCCAGCTTTCCCAGTTCCACCAAACCCAATGAGCAGCTGCAAAAGCCATTTATGGATAATAACTGTCCTTTAAGACAAAGTTTAAGAAAGAAAGACTTCATAGCGTTCTTTGCAATAAGTCATTAGCCTTTGCAGCTTTTCAGCCCACTACGAAACCATAAAATTCTCATCATATAAAAAACGCACACAGTAAGGCCACTGTTCTTTTTTCCATGGCAAATTTAATTAAAAAGATGATGTTTCAACTTTCTCTAGGTGCCAGTCTGAAATGGTTGGCCTTAAGTTGCAAAACTAATTCCAGGGAAAGATTTGGATGACATACTGATGTTCCTTATTTTTTTTTCCTGTAAACCTAGGAAAGTTGTTCATGTGTATGTAAGGGCATAATTTAGCAAGGCACTTGGCACGTATGAACAAATACATTTGAAGGTACTTAGGTGGCAGCATCACTATTACCTTCTTCCAATTATTCCACAATGGAAAGACAATGTAATAGGTTGAACAGAACACAAGGCATTGCTCTCACTGATGAGAGTAAAAATCAATCCAGTAAGATCCTTTATGGAATGAGGTAACTGAAACCACTGCAGCAGCCACAAGCAAAGGTGAGAGATGTAAGAGATATTAAAGAGCAGAGATTTTTTACTGGCTGTCTTGTGGCAGTTGCATGTCTGGAAAAAAAATGTAGAGAGATTGAAGTTGGCAGCAAGGAAGCATAGATTTTGGCTAAATAAAAGAAAAAAAAAGAAAAAAGAAGAAGAAAAAAAAAAAGAGATGGCACTAAGAAAAATCAGAATTCCTGATGGAATGGCAACAAGGATACACAAGCTACCCAAACTATGTAATCTCCTCTAGCATCCAGGATTGGATCAAAAACATTGAATGGGAACCTGCAAAGCTGTATATTTTAGCTAATTGATCATAAAACCCCCCAGCCTCTCATGCATGAGCTGTGTCAAATGGAGACCATCTGAAGAAAGTATAGTTACTACAGACCTGCAGATGTCTGTGCATCTTCTGATGCACATTTCCAGTGAATGTTTCTGCTTTGCACAGGGTACCTGTGTGGAACTATAACTGTTCAAAAACAAGGATACTCTAAGTTTGCCCTAAAAAAAACCTTATTGAAAGTTATGGAAATAATCACGGTAGCACATTAGATTACACACTAACAATTACTTGTAAATCTCTTCATTTAATTTTGGAATCATGTGAAACCATTGATGCCACGGCATTGTGCAATTCCACTCTCATTCATGCAATAAAATTAAAGGAATTTGCCAGCTGGCAAAGCTCCTAGTAACTGATACAGCCAAACATCTTCCCCTGTTCTCAGCACTAGTGAGGCCACACCTGGAGTCCTGTGTCCAGTTCTGGGCCCCTCAATTCAGGAAGGACATTGAGGGGCCAGAGCATGTCCAGAGAAGGACAACAGAGCTGGGGAAGGGTCTGGAGCACAAGTCTGATGAGGAACAGCAGAGGAATCCGGAGTTGTTTGGCTTGGAGAAAAGGAGACAGAGGAGACTTTATGCTCTCTACAATTCCCTGAGACTGTAGACAGATGGGGCTTGGTCTCTCCTGCCAGGCAGCCTGCGACAGGATGAGAGGACACAGTCTTAAGCTGCACCTGGGGAGATTTAGGTTGGACATTAGGAAGAATTTCTTCACAGAAAGGTTAATGGAATGGGCTACACAGAAGGACGGAGGAGTTACCATCCCTGGAGGTGTTTAAGGAAAGACTGGACGTGGCACTCAGTGCCATGGTCTGGTTGACACGGTGGTGGTCGGTCACAGGTTGGATTCGATGATCTCAGACGTCTTTACCAACCTAATTGATTCTGTGATACTGTGATTCTATGATCAGTCCTGTAGCTAACTACTTCTGGATACTATTCTTCTGGGCTTGTAATTGCATGTGATTCATGTAATTTGTGGCTTCAGCACGTTGTTTTACAGTTACTCGTTATGAATAAAATACTTTAAACAAAAGGCTTTAAAGACTCCCTGGTGGTGGTCCCTCTGCAGGGAGGGACAGGGGGCCCCCTCCGTGTCCACGCGGCCAGTAGGTGACACACAGCGGCCCCACGGCCGCTGCCGCTGGGACCGCTCCACGGCCTCAGCGCCAGGACACCATTACGGGATTTCAGGGGCCGGGTACGGGTGAGCCGCACCCCCAGGGCTCCGCAGGGCTCTCCGGCCCCACCGAGAGAGGTCTCTGGGCCCACCGAACCCCCAGGGCTCCGCAGGGAGATCG
>VZTT01030345.1:1362-15092 GCA_013400855.1 Buphagus erythrorhynchus | reverse complement strand
TTTTTGTTTTTTTTTTGGGGTTTTTTTTTTTTTTTTTTTGAAGAATCTGCTTGGTCTGCGGGTCAATATACATGTTTGAAATAATCTGTATATGTTACTCCCTATTCACGGTTAACATAGCAGCTATCCAAGAGGCATCATTGTAATTGTCTACCATCAAGACTGAAGATGATTATAAAGGCTGAGATATTAACAGTTCCCTGGAATCTGTTTATTAGTTTGTTCTCTGGTATGTGTGACTTGTCTTTATCCTCAGTCTTGAGGTTCTCTGTGAGTAAAGGACGGAGGCTTTGTTGCTGGCAGGGAAAAGATCCACAGGACACAGCTCTGCATGAGGAAGATGAGATTTTGTCATGTGTTAATATTTGTGCTGCTATTAGCAACTGCTAGAGCTGCAGAATGGTGTGGATTCTGGTGGCTTGTTCTCACTGGCTGACTTACTTTGTATGTTACAAACCCTTTCCCAATAACAGTCCTGGTTTCTTCAGGCAGTCCAGTTGTCTTGGGGTATTGGACTGTGGAGCTTTTCATGTACATTCTTCAGGACTCAAATGTGATCAGCAAGGATCTTGAGAATGGTAACTCTTATGTAGCCATTTCTTAGTGTTTGCAGTCATCACTTCTGTAAGGTTGTTGGAAATGCCAGCAAAGTTGATAAAAACATGAGTCTGGGGAGTTAGAGAAAACAGGTCCTCTTGTATTGATTTGAGATGGGGGAACACAGCACTGCCTTGGGAATAGGTTGCATGAGATGATTAAAGCCATGTACTTCAGCTAAAGGCTGCCAGTTTTTTCAAACTTTTCAATATTTTTTTTTGTTTACTACAAAAATCTATATACTAGTGAAAAAAGAAGTCCTTTTGCTTGTCCTTACAACAATTTCCTCTAATTAGGCATCTCATTAGTTTTTTAAGAATAGTAATAGTTAAAAATATAAGCAGGGGTGAGTCTTTGATAGCTGGATAGCAAAGCCTGAGTTTCAGTGATGGTCTTCTCAGGGGCTTATTAAATTAGCAACTCTAGAGCTCAGCCCTTTGAACAGAAGTATTTTGCTTATCTGTAACCCTGGAGTTAAATAGACAACTTTAGCAAGCAAACTGCATAGTGTTCCCTATCCTAAAATACAAGAAGACTACTTTAACATTTATAAAAATGGGCACAGCTCTCTGGCCTCCTTTAATTGGGGCATAGAAAACTTTAGTTGTGTCTTTTTGTTAGTCAGAATAAATGAATTTGAGACTCCTCAAGATACTCTAGTTTGAGGATTTTATTATGAAAGTATATAGATATGTGATGCCTTATACCTGTACAGAGTTGATTTTAGATTTACTGTATGTTGTAAATCTGCTTGCACATGGGAGTCTTTCCATCCATGCATGAATGTCAACTAAGCTTAGTTTTCTTGGCTGTTGAGTTTTAAACTGATTAATGTTCAAGTTTTTCTGAGGGTGGGAGGAGAGACAGTATGGAGACTCCTGTGAGATTTGGGTTTTTTGCTTCAGAAAGTTGCTTTGAAAGGCAAATGAGTTGGAAATCAGTTTGAATTGTCTCCATGTTTGCTGTTTGGAGTTATTGCTGGGGGGATTATATATGTAGTTGATGGTACAGTGGCACAAATAGTTGTGCCTATAATACTCAGGGCCAGGACACAGATGAGTGAGCTGGTGGAGGAGAGCAGTGATTACCTGAGCTGTCACAGTTACTAAAATGCTTAGGAAGCTCTTGGATGAGTTACACACCGGAAATGCTGGAGTTGGAGTGAGTGCAGGTAGCAATGCTTAAATTTTTAAGAAAAATTTAAAGTGAATGTGTGTGTGCACATAATCTGGTCTTCCTCAAATTAATGTTTGCAAGGAGCTAGAAAGAAGGGACTGACCTTTCGTGGGCTGAGCATCCTCTGTCAGTAGCTTTCTTCCTCTCTGCAGGATTGGGTCTACTGCTCACTTCTGACACTGCAGGGAGAAAAATCTCAACTATCAGGTGTTCTGAGTTACTCTCCTAAATATTCTTTCAGTATTGAAGTTTTTACTTAGGCTATCAAATTGTTAAATATTTGAACTGAATGCAGTTAAGATAATATTTTCATTCCTGTCTTTGTTTGGATTGGCAGTCTTAATGTTCTTCATGGAGCAGTACTAACGTTTTATGTGCTTATTTTTGGCTATGCTGATCTCAACTTTTGAAGGGGGAGAAGGCTTGACAAGGTTTTGAGTTTTACAGTTTTTTGAAGCTTTTTTGTTAAGTTTCCTTACTTTAAGAACTAATTAAGAAAATGGTTTTCTGAAATGATAATCTCCTGGGAAGAGGTATGTTTAAGAGAACTAAATGCTGGGGTGGGGATGCTGTGTTGGCTTCTTCTTGCTACCATCTCTGAAATCTCTACCCTAATTTCTACCTGGGAAAATGTTGCATGGATTCAGTTGCGTGTGTGTTTTGAGCTGTGTCTTGCCATAGTAAAGACAATTTGGAACTGGTGCTGGTTTGGTTTATTTAGCAGATAATCAACAGTTCTAGATGTTGAATCATTGTTCATCCTATACTAAGTGTAGAAATAGAGGATGCAGGAAGAGATGACTGGCATTGAAAACTTGATATTTTTCTTGAAAACTTGAGGTTTCTTTCTCAATTGTGAAAAAAATGTGGTTTCTTCTAAGTGAATCTTGTGTACGAAGAAGCAAGATGTCAAGTTCAGTAAGCCTAAGATTATAGATGAAACTCGTCAGTAAAAGATTTGAGCAGTTACCTGTGTGGAGAGTTACTTTTAATTTGATGTTCTCTAGTGGATGCTTTTGTTGCTTGATGTACTAGAAATGCTAGGGCTTTGTTTTTTTCCTGTGAGACAGATTTTGCTTTTGTGACTGAAGCTGGCTGCAGTTAGCTGTAAAAACACATTGAGTATATTTGAACTTCTTGTGAGGGAATGGTATCTCTGATCCTTGTAGCTAAATTTGACTGGTTCTGTCAAGCAATGGATTGTCTGAAGTGCTGAAACATCTGATTGCAGTGATAACATGCAGATCATAGGCTTATCTCCTTACCTTATTGATTTATGGTATGTGAGCAAAATTTGCTGTCTCCTAAACTATGATCTGTATGTGAAGACCATGTAAATAAGGATTAAACAAGACTCGGGTGTCTCTGGAGCTTGCAACTCTGTTATAAACCTTGGCTAAAGGTATGTTTGCAACTGCAGTTCAGGAATGGGTCTGTTTTGGTTGTTTCCTTAGCAGCCTCCATGAGTGGTGTGGGCTCAGCCTCTGCCTTTGTCTGGGCTGTTGTGAGCTGAGCCCTGCAGGTCTCTGTGGTCGAGTTGTGGCAGGCCTGGACTGAGAACTGGCCTGCTGAGTGTCAGAGCACAAATGGGGCTTGTCAGGAGGTGTTAATACAGGTATTAATAGCTTTCCATTTTTAGCAGTAAGGACTGCTATGAACTCATTCCCTGCTTTTGTTGGTTTGTAGTTTTGAAGATTAAAATGCTTTATGACTGGAACTCTAAAAATATAATTATCTGATTCTCCAGCATGATGTCAAGTTTTCAGTGGCTGCTTGCTCAGACATGAAGGAACTGTCACCTGCAAAGGTGAAAGCTAACAGTGTGGGAGATGTTTGTTTTTGTTTTTTTGAGGCTGTAGACCAAATTCGTGCTGGAAATGAAGACTGCTTTTGACACATCACTATTTCCCATTTCAGATACATTTCTCTCACCATGCCTCTTAAATATCAAAATCCTTGAGAGGAAAGTATATAGGACAAGTACTATGCTTAATATTTTTCTAGAAGATGGTCAGGTCATAGGTGATTACAGTGCCTTGAAAGATGTAAGGACCAGAAAAGCTGGTATTATTTGGACATGTTGAAGTTCTGTTACCAAATATGTTTTCTTCTCTACAGCTTTTTTGTGTGGAAGGGCGAAGGTATTTCAACAGATACTGAGGTTTAAAATGTGAACAGTCTTTGTATGCCAGGTGGTGGACTTCAGTTGTGTTGCTGGGAGGCAAATGGAGGTTGTTAAGGCATTGAAACTACATTTGTTGATACTAAGGCTCAAGTGGAGGCTTTTGTTATTTTGGGGTTTTTTTGAGTTGCCAGAGAATTGCTTTGTGATCTGTTGTGCACATTTCCAGAAGATAAGCATTTAAAAAGTTAATGGTAGTAGGATGCCATATTGTGACTGGCTGCAATTAGATGCCAGATATAGGAAAATACTTTAAAAGCATATATTTAATTAAAAATAGAGAGAAATAATTTGTAAATGTCAGAGTGAATGGGGGAGACTCTAATAGTAATTGAAAAAATGGTCCCTAATGTGTTTCTAGCATGGTCTTCTAAAATTTTGCCAAAAGCTAACAAGGGAAAACCCCTCTCACAGGTCTCTGTGGTGGACTCTTTTTAATTTTCCATAGTACAGCACAGTGTACTATGCATCGTGAGTGAGCCTTCAGCTATTGATGAATCCACAAGCAGATGCACCCTGTATTTGTGCAGTAAATTAGTTTTTTGATAGCCCAAATACAGCAAATCAAGTAGAGGAAGGGTGAAGGAATAACTTATATTTAGTGTATTTATTCCATTATGGAAGTAGATGGATCTCATAGACCTATATTTGCTGCAAACTTGAGATCTTCTGTGAAATTCTCCCTTGAAAGTGATTAGGGAGCTAATACAAAGGTGATGGTAGTGCAGGGGAGAAGAGTGTTGAATTCTCTTTTTTGTAGCTGGGTATTGTTAATACTTTGAGAGATTGTTCTGATCGTGGTCGTTCTACCCACAATTTCCTGAAGGAATGCTTGGATGCACAGAGTGCCTCCTCTTGGCTGTGGTGATCACATGGAAATGCCTATAAGTCCATGCATTTGCTGGTGTGATACAGTGTGTCTGGATTTGCCTGTATTCACTATGTGGCTGGAAATCCTTAAAAGTAGGAGTGGGGGAGGTAGAAACCTTTTGAAAAAGCAGCCTTCTACTCTTAACCTTGTATAATACATAATGCAATAGTGAGTGCACTAGGAAGCTTGGTTATCTGTTTTCTCATGGATGAGTGAATAGTAGAGGACTATTTCTACCTGCTGCCTCCTTAAGCTTCATACCATGCATGGTTTGTTGACTTCTGTGTCTAAGTCAACATAATGAGGATGGTCCTCATGGGTGCAAATTGACTGAAAGGAGTAATTTTAGTATGATTTTCTGCTTCCTGCTATTTTCTTCTTTTTCAGAGCTGGCAAGGACAAAACAAAGGGTTTTTCATGTGTGTATGTTCTGATGGGAGACTTTGAAACTTAATACCCTGAAGGTGTGTGTTGCTAAAGCCAGTTGTTATTAATTTGCATCTGTTAACATGCCAGGAAAAAGCTACCTGTTTTGTTCTGGGCAGTTAAGAAAGTAGGGATCTTGGAAGGGGTACTTTCATTCTTGTGAGATGTGGGGTTATTTTGTTGTAGGAGGACAAGGTTCAATTTAGGCAACTGTTGGCATTCTGACCGTAGTTGAGCCTGTGATACTCCTGTGAAAACTTCTCTAGATAGCTTGTTGCAAACACCAGTGTGCTCTCCTCACTCATTTTCCATGCAGGCAGATCCTTTTAACTAGGACAAAAGAAGTACAAGTCTCAAGTTTTCTAGTTCTAAGAAAAGGATTGCTATGCAGGAGTTGATGACCAAGTGATAACAAGCTATCTGCAAATTATTAGGTACTGCTCTATCCTCTGATGTACAATGGAGAGGGGGGACCTAGGAGGAGAAGGCAGCTGTTGACTTTCCATAAACTGTTGTGACTCTTAGCATTTTTTGTTTTTTATTTCTGTTTTCTCAAGTGCTAAAGGAAATCTAGGACATGGAAAATACATGAGAGCTTGAAGCTTCTCCTTGGCTCTGGATCTTTCAAGTTTATGAACAGTTTGCTCACTAAACATTTCTGCTGCACACCTCTTAATTCTGCAGTACTTTCATGGTTAAGATTGAGATACAATATGGTTTGGAAAAATGCCTTGGATTAGTCTGTGAATGAGAGATTCCCTGTACACCTGTGAGCCTGAGGACACTATTTCCACTAAGGTGGTGGTGGAAGGGGCCACCAGTTTGACTGTGGTGGGCTCAGTGCCAGAGCAGTCAGGTGTGCAGCAGGTTGCAGACACCCCCTCCTGCTGCTCATCTTGAGCTGCCCCTGGACCTCAGGTGCCTAGAAATGAATCTCTCCTGTCAGCTTCTTCTGAAGTGTTCCCTTCATCACTTGTATGTGGTGCCCTCCCATCCTATCTCTGTATTTCCTTTTCCTGTGAGATTTTTGAAGAATTGGAGTTGATAGGAAGAGTGCCTGTGTGCAAGGATATCAGACTTGCAAAACACAAGGATTTATTATGTTGCAACAACCTAAACAGCTCTGAACTGAATCAATATGCCAGCAGTTCAGGTAGCTATTTACTATTAGCATATTTTGCATCTTGATTCCTAATGTGTGCTAACTCTTTAATGTATTCTTAATGAAGCACTTAGTTTGATTTGTTTTCTTCACCTTTCTCTATTGAATATTTAGCTACCAAGGGAAAATTCATCAGATGCAGAATCATGTATAAGTGCTTTGATGTGTTCTATTGTTTTGGTTATGCTATATTCCCACTTGTTACAAGAAATAATTGAAAATCAGGGTAGGAAAAGTTTGAAGTTGGAAACGGGGTGAATATTTTGAAGTGAGAATTAATCTGTTCCTGTAGCTTATGGAAACTTTGTTAATCATAGGGCATGAAGAAGTCTTAAGCCAGAATATTTTTAGAGCTCCTATGTCTCAATAGCAGATGACTCCAACACTGAGCTCGAGTATCAGGGTGGAACTAGCCAGTGTTGTGTATGAGGCCAGACTTGATGCTTATGGTGACTCTGGACTTTGCTCTCGTGTTCACAGATTACTGTCAGGTACTGACTGCTTTGCTGCTCAAATTCAGAGGGGCAGCTGCTACAAGTTGTGTTTTCAGATATGCTGGGGTTCAAAAACGTTCTGGCTAAACTGGGCATTAACGCTCCTGAAAAATACATATATTTCAAATACTGTACATAGTGGATTTTGTTCCAGTTCTCTAAAGTTGAAACTCCGGGCACCTTTCATTCCTTCTGGCAAACAATTACCAAATGCCTAAACCAGTATTTTTTACTTGCTGTCTAGAGTTTGTTTCTTTTGTCCCTGAATAACCAAAAAAAAGTAATGACTACTTGAATAAACATTTAGATGTAGATTCAAAGGTGTTCCTATCGTTTTAATCACTATTGTCCTATTTGCTTATCAATGCTTGATAAGAGCATATCTGAGCTTGGAGTGAGGTGGTGACAAGTGGATTTGGGTGAGAGATCTTGAGATTGTTGCAACTTCCTGATACCTTCAAGCAAGCACTCATGCCTCATACATTTTGTAAAGGAATCTCCAACTTGGTAGAATTAATTAGTCCCCTAAGGCAAGTCTTGTGTGGTATAACTAGAAGGATACCTGGTGAAAGAGCATGTTGTTTTAATTTCCTAAAGTTAATGCCATAATATGGAGAGCTTAATCAGGCTTGTGCCTGGGCTCTCAGCAAAGAGCTCTGCGGCTGTGTGATGAGCGGTATGTGAGGGGTTGGTATGTTCATGGAGCAGAAAAATATCAGTGATGATTTGCCCTGCAGTGTTTGCCAAGATGCACCTAGCAGGATTCCTTAAAGCTGTTGAAAACAGACTAAATGTGGTATGAGTATTTCAGTTCTTTCAGTCTGTTCAGCATCTTGCTGATAACTTGCAGGAGCTGCAGAAGTGAAGTGCTTTGGGAATTGGCTGGACACTAGTTCAACTTGGGTTTCATGTCGTTTTATTCTTGGCCCTGGGAGGGTGTGGCATGCATTAGTAAACAGTTTTTTGATGTGTTTGTGGGGATGACTTAAGAAGAGATGGAAATGGGCATTTGTTTTGAAGAAGGTAAAGGAGTTAGGCAAGGAAGCAAATGCTACTGAAGAAGTGGGGACTACATGTCTAAAGTGACAAAAATTTTGTGGATGTACTGGCATTGGAGCAGCTGCTCTTACCTGCTCCAAAAAGGGCTGATGCCTGCCAGAATCTGCAAGTTCAAAGTGAATGTTGCAAAGTTTGCTTCCCAGTGCAGGGCTGCAGAGGTTAGAACTAGTTTAGGAACTGTGGCTCATAGTTATGGCCCCGTTTATCTATTCTTTTGATGTCTGAAAAACATGTTGGTTTGATTGCTTGACCACTTATTACTGCTGTAACCATGGTTACTGGGCAGACAAGCTGTGTACTCTGAGCCTTAATTATTGCCTGTGCCATGGTAGAACCTGGATAGGAAGTCTAAAATCTTACTGGTACAGATGATGCAGATTATTACAGGAAGATAGGGGAAGGAAGAAGCTTCATGGTGGTAGGGGACTGTGGTGTTTTATCAGTGGTGCTCCTGATTAAGAACAAGCCAGCAGTTAAATAATTCACTGTGGTCTAACAGAATTTGGTTTTGTTGGTTCTATTTTCCTTTAGTTTGCAACATAGAGTTAATGAGTGAGATGTAGAAGGTGAAAAATAAATCTATCTCAGAATGTGCATCGAGATCAGATAGTATGAGCAATAAGCAAAGCCTTCCAACTTTGATTAAATATCCTTGGCTACTGGGGAATTGGCTTGCTCTTGACTTTGTGTTTGAAGAAAAGTAAATACTGTCAGTTACTTCAGTCTGTCTGGTTGAAACATTCAGGGGTAGTTAAGTCTGAGGTTTATAGATGGGGCAACAATAAGTTTCAGGCAATCAGATTTTTAGCTTAGCCTACTGTGGAGTTGGGTAGAGATGGTTGATTGATGAACTTTGATTTATTTGGTATGGATATCTGTTTCAGTTCTTTGTAGCTTCTACAACTCTTTAATCCTGGAAACTATTGTTTATTATGTCTGCAGGCTGCCTTTACTAGTTTCCAATGTATATGCATTTTGGGAGTGGGGTAAAACAAAATATCTTGGGAATAACTCTTAAAGTCACAATGGGGAAGATTGTGTCTGTGCTGAAGCATTTGGTTGTGAACTGTGCCTCCATACTGTGTCTGTGTCAGGTGACTTCTGTGGTACATACTAAATCCCGGTTACATTGTTGCTGTATTGAGTGACCATAGTGGCTTAGTTCTATGTTCTTTGAGGTAGAAATGATGCTACTTGCCTTACAGGGATAGCCTGTAGATTAATGTTTTGTTAGGTCTCCTGGCTGACACTGGTGTGATAGTCTTTCTAGTTTTGTTCCTGTTCTGCTAAGTGCAGTTTTAGGAGCATTCTCCAGCTATTCACCGTGTCAACTCCAAAATAAATGGGCAAAACTTGCAATTTGTTTTTGGGACACCTATTTGAAGAAACTAAAATTGTTCATTAAACCTATGTTGTGGGTAACAAAAACCCCACAAAACTGTACAGCAAACTTGAGACTTCTGAACTTAGCATATTCTGACTGAAGAAATACCTTTATGGATAACTTAAGAGCTTGCTTTTGAAGGTAGTTGTACCAAAGTAATGTCAGTTATTTCCAAGTGAGTTTTTGTGTACTCTTCTGAGAGATGTTTTCCATAATATCGTGAAGATTTCAACTTGGGACTTGCTCTGGCCTGGATGTTAGAAAAAAGGATGTTTGTGTAGGGGTAGAGTGGATAGGTTAGTCTTTAAGGCCTTTGTAGTTATCAAGTATCACAGCTTAACATTTTGTTGAGATTTCTTGTCAGTGCTGTGGTTTTTTTTGGGATTGCTGTTTGTGTGTTAAGTGATTTTAAAAGTAATTGTGAGTAAAGACTTGTGTGGATTGTGATGCAGTATATGGTCAATAGTAGCTGTAATAAAAATACTCTCATTATCATCCATAGTAGATAACCATTTTTGCTCAGGTGTGAGCAAGTACTATGCACTGAGAAATATCTCTGGGGAGATGAGGATGGGCAGAAGAGAAGATACATGAAAGAGCGTTCAAATGGTACTTAAAGAAAAATTAATCCAGGCTGCTAGGAAAAATATTCCAGCCTCTAAAAAATGGCAGAAGTAACTTGAGTGGAAAATCCTCACTGATTATTTTTTCTCTCTTAATCTTGCAGCTGATTGTAATGCCGTTCTTAAAGCTCTACAGCCCATTTTTCAGGAGCAGGGAATGACAGAAACAGTTCATAACTGGGAAGACCATGGTTATTTAGTAACCTACATTAAAAAAAATGGCAGGTAAGTGGATTTTCTTTTGATTATGTCTCCATCGTCCTTCTTTAAAATATGTCTTTCTCCCTCTATTAGACCTTCTGTAGTGTTGACAGGGCAAGCTATCCTTTTATCAGCCTTGTGTATGAAGTAGCTATGATAAAAGCAGAATATTGTTTCTAATCTGGATTATGTCATCTTGCAGTTTGGGTATCAGAAGGTTGAACTGGTCAGTCTGGTCTGTACCACAGAATGATGCCTTGGTCTCAGCACTAGTCTTTCTAGGTGCAGGACAGCTCAAGTCAGTTCAATGTATTTGTAATTTTACTGACCATTAAATGTCTAAACATATTGGAGCCTAACCTTAGCATGTGAACAATGACAGCTTTGTGTCTGTCTGTATTTACATGCTGTTATATGCTTCAAATTCTCAAGCATCTTCTGAAGTAATTACCAGCATAAGGGTGATTGGTGTCGTTAATGACACAAAAGCTGAGTTGTCTGGACAAACTGATAAACAAAACTGCATTCACTTTATTTCCTGATGCTGCTTCACAGTGTGAGGGTGAGTTGATTATGGTATACATTAATCTGGTCTATTTACAAGTAACTACCATGATTTTATTGCACTTCATTTCTTTATAGTTGTTCAGTTACCTGTTCTTGACATAATTGTGGCAGTTGCTGCTTTGAGGTTGCTTGTTTTTTTGCTGGATGGGTTTGTTTCGTTTGTTTGTTTCTGTTTGCTTGTTTGATCGGATTTTCTTGTGGGGAGTTTTTGGGACCTAAACTAACGTAGCAAGTAAGTGGATATGAGTAGTTCTATGTTTATCATTCTCAGTTGTGCTCTAGGAAGTTTTTAGTATATTTCAGTTAGCTTTTCAAATGTAGCACTGGCTTTTTCTGCTCAAAATTGTTTTTTATACTTGATGTGCCTAGAAAAACCTGTTAGTTTTATCTTGCTTTTGTACAACCTTGTTTATTCTGTCTTTAGTTATATGTGCTTTTATATTCTTCCTAAATAATTTGATCAACATTGCAGTTCTGGTAACCTTTTGTCTCTGAGTTCGTGAAAAGTTAGCAAAGTTGGTCCTTTTCTACTCTGGTTCTATCCTTCCTCTCTATTGAGTTAAGCTTCCATGTAATTCTCATAGAAAGATAATGTCAAGGTTCTACAAACTCTGAAGAATTAAAAGATAATATACCTAAATGTAAAAAGAAGTTAGAAGATTAAAAGGTTGGGTATATTTGATTACGTGGCCTCATGTTGCTTTGCTGCTCTTCTTTGAGTGTTAGAGGGACATGAGATGTGAATTCTCAAACTGTGTTTTCTTTTGGCGAGTTCATCTGATCATTCCTCTTAAGGTGACAGCTTCTTCTAAAGGAGCAGTTTCAGAGTTAAATTGCCTGTCTTTTGATATGTTCCAGGAACTTACTATAAAGCAGTCTTTTGTTGCATAATTTTTCCAGGAGATAAGTGAACTGGCACCTGGAAGCATTTCTGAGAAAGGTTCTTATAAGAACCTAAGTTATAAAATATGACTTGATTGCTCTTGTTACACTGTCAACTGAACATGTGCGCAGGGGAACTTTCTGTGAGTTTTGGGACCTCAGTTTTGTTTCCCTTGGTTTTAGAAAATGCCTGAATACTTTTCTTTAAGGTAGCCCTAAACAGTATATTTCTACTAGTGTAGTTTGTATTTCTGTTTGATGTAGTTTCAGTTAACTTAAACAAATGAGGTTGTAAACCCATAAAACCCAACAGACTGGACTGTTAAAAAACCTTGCAAAACAAACACTTCACAAGTTGTAAGAATGAACTGATGAGCATATGGAGGATTTCAACTGACTAAATAGACATTATTTTAATACCAGCAAGTTTGTCTGCACTTTATCTTAGTGCCCTAAAATATCATACATTTTTAGTTAGCATAAAAATATTACCTGACACAACTAGGAAGAAAGTAGCCAGGGCATGCAGATTTTTCTTCCTCTTTCCCTCAAAATGAGTGTACTTCATTTCCAGCAGCAGCTTGTAGTAAAACTTGGAAAAAAATAATTGTGATGGAGGGGTAGGTGTGTCATGAGCAGCTCTTGTAAGGGTAGCTGGCTTCAGCTTGCCCTAGGAGAGATGGAGTGGATGCTGTGAGTAAGGGTTTTATGAGCATGTGCACATAAACATGTTTTTAGCCAGCCAAAGGTGACTGAGCTATTGCAAGACAGTTGTGCAGTTGATGTAACAAGGTGGGTACTAATCCCTGGGAAAAATATTTGGAATGAGATAGTAACATGTTGCTAAACAGTGTCTGTAACCAAAGTTTGCTGAGATAACCCCATAGCCTGCAGGGTGCCCTGTGCTGCAGTCTATGGAACTGTGGGCAGTGCTGTTGACAAAACTGACAAAGCTACCACGTGAACAGCCCCATGGAGGGCTGCACTGGTTGAACGAATTTGAGCTGATTTGGGGATTAAGACATGCTTTCCTGTTGTCATTACCAAAGCAACAGATCCCTGTTCTCTTTTGTCCAAAACTAAGCAAGCAAAAGTCATACGTGGCAACTCTACCTGGTCCATTTGCTTTGTGATTTGTTCTGACAAAGAACCTAATTGAGGGAGATCCAGCTGAAGATTTACTAAGGGGTTATCAACACAAGGCTCTGGAGTGGGGCAGGGAATGGCTCACCTGAGCCACTCAAGTTTTCTGAAGTGGTGGGGATGGATGCATTCCTCTCTGCTTTGCCAGCCCCCTTGCCCAAACACTGCTAGGAGAACAGTAGCATGTGCCAGAGTGGAGCTCTGTCTCTTGTATTNTCTCTTGTATTTTGAGACCTTGGAAGTCCTGTTTTTTCTGAGCTGTGTGTTTTTAGATTTCTTCTAGAATGGTTTGTGGGGTCACATTAAGGAGCAGGCTTAGTGTGAAAAGTCACTATTTTGGACTAAATAGTTAAAAGTTATGTTTAAAACATGTGAAGCTTTTATCTTATTTAATGTATATGTGACTTTGTACAGAGTCATAGTTCCCATTATATTTCAACAGATTGAGAAGTGTTGTTACATCTAAGTTAAGGAGAAAAATCAGTGAAGCTAATCTTTGGAAATTGGTATCTTCTGTTTTAATCTCATTACTGCTTGTGAGCAAATAGCCTTTTATTATACTGCATAGAGCTATGAGAGTTTTCCCTTGTGCATCTGTGCTCCTTCTTTTGTCATGTTCCACCTTGAAGTTCTTCAAAAACCCCCAAAACCTGAAGTTTGAGTCATTGTTTCTACAGTAGAAGAGTGTCTTTTAGGAGAGCTTTGACTTCCCCTATACACATATCCATTTTTAACTTCAGTGTGTGAATTCTTGTTTAGAGAAGTATAATCCTACTGGCATTTGACTTCACTGTTAACAGCAGTGCAGGCTTTACCCTGTTGAATTGGGTTTGTATGTCACAGAGATGCTGGTGAATATGTTAACACTGTGCAGGGAGAGGGGAGTGTGTTTACTTTTTTTCTTTGTTAGTCTTTTGCTTACCACTCTGTATGCTAGACAGCATATTTTGAAGAAGCAGGATG
>VZTT01030344.1:52785-65887 GCA_013400855.1 Buphagus erythrorhynchus | reverse complement strand
GGCCTGCCCCCACCCCCAGGCCCGCAGCCCTGCAGTGGAGCCAGGCCGGGCCGGAGTTACCTGCACTGCTGCCAGAAAAGAAAGAGAGCTCTTTTCCGGGTTACCTCCTTCAAAATGTGTGCTCACGGAGTGAACTAGCTTTCTCCAATTGGTTCTTCAGGCTGTCAATAACTAAACCAGCCTTCAACTGGTCTCATCAGCTCCCAGAGGGAGTTCTCACAGAGAGAACTTTTCTCTGAGTTTTTTTTCTCCCCAGGTGAAACCAGTACAACCACCCAGGACAATCAGTTTCAGCAGAATTTTTCACTATTGGAGCAGTGACTTAAGAAGCCTCTCAGCAGCTACTTGTGGATAGCTACCAATGCCCATGATAAAGAGCATTGTGTTCACATCAGTGGATAGTACCTTCTTTTCAACCACTGGTTTAGGACAAGGCATTTTCCCTTTTTCTTTTCCTACAGGAACCCTGACAAAGCAATGACTGATGCTAAAATCAGGCATTTTGACTGCATGTTGCTGTTGTTTTACAACCTGTACCTAGTGCTACTGACTCAAGATGTTTCAGCAAGGTGTCCTTTTACCTTTATCCTGTTAAACAAGAGCTACTGTAGTAAGACTCCAACTTAGCTTGGGAGCTAATACGAGAATCTGCAGAGAATATGGAGGCCTAACAGCCAAGGGCTTTGCGTTTACATGCCCTGCTTCACACAAGAGGGAATTAAGATTCTTTCTGTTGCTTGTAAGTTGGCTTGCTGTGATGTTTACCACTTGTAACACTTGACCTGAAGACCTCCCCTGAAACAGGATTCATACTTGGTATTAGAACTTTGAATAGACATACTTGCTACAATTGTAATAGGACCAACACCCTGTATATTTTTCAGGGTAGTACCTGATGGCAGGAATTAGCCTGCCACAAAGCCACAAATAATTATCCTAAATCTTAATGACACTTATAATTGAAGAATGACAAAATGTACAGCCCCTTTGAGGTTGGCTTGGAGGAGTTCAAATGAAAAATCTTATTCCTAACAGTAGAATACCATGCTGGAAAGATGGAAATGGAAATGCAGTGTCTGCATTCCTTCCCTGTGTCCTAACAATGTTTAATTTGACAACCTCTCGGAATAAATGTACCATTAACATACTCATTACTGAACAAGCATTAAGTGGGGTGCTCAGTCTCACTTGAAGGGGAGCTCTCTGTCACCATCCACAACGCTACAACTTCAACTGAAGAGGCCTGAGCAAAGATGAAGGAAGCTGCTGACCAGATTGGTGAACAATTCCAAACACTGCAACCAAAAAACTGGTTCAATGAATCAAGCCTTGGACGCCAGATTTCTTTTGTTTCTAAATCATGGGGTGGGAAAAGTGACACAAATGGGGATCATAATGTTGGTGGGATTTCTGGTTTTAATGATGAGCACAGACCGTATGTACAACTATAATTAGCTGTGTACTGTCTTCTGTTTCCTCCCTCTTCTAGCCCTCTCTCCAATACATAGGGATCACCACAGCCAAAGATGACCCATATGCCCTACTGTTGGGGGTTGAATTTTCCCTTTTCTTTCTGTGGAATTTTTCCCATTGTTATGCTAAGTATTTGGGTCTACACCCATAAGCTCAGTTAACAGTTTTCTCTCGAAGGGGGGAGGAGAGGGGCAACACCGGAAAGGAAGAGTTGAGGTGAGGGGCTTGTGCTCTGCCGCCCGCTCGCTCGTGCACCGCTCGCTCGTCCACTGGGGGGGAGGACGGGTGACACTCTCGGCCCTGCCGCGCTGAGGTGGGAGCTGCCTGCCCGGACTCTGGGATCCGGAAACCTCCCTGCTCAGACACTCTCCTGCATCTCCTACCGACTTCAACACGTCCTTTTGGAGCATCAGGACTGACCCTGCGCCGGGACCTGTGAGCAGCTTCTCCCCTCTGCCCTTTCCCCTTTTGGGACACAGACGCCATTCCCCGCAGCGCCCCTGCAGCCACGTGGGACCCACCGCCTCTCTTCCCTGCTCGCTGGAACATCAGAGGGGTAATCCCACCACAAGAGGAAAGGGGTCCACGACCAGAACTGTTTACTGTTTACGGGGTTTCCTGCTCTGTTGCTGTTGATCTTCCCGTTATTGTTGTGTTTCTGTTTCTCTTGTTTTATATATATATCAGTAAAGGACTGTTATTCCTACCCCCATATCTCTGCCTGAGAGGTCTTTAATTCCAAAAATCATAGTAAAGGGAAGAAGGGAAAAGGGGGGGTTTATACTCTCTTTTAAAAAAGAGGCTCTTGTCCCTTTTAGCAGATACCTGTCTTTCAAACCAAGACACCTACCAATAGTAAAGAATGTCTGAGCCAGTGGTGGGGTGGAGGACCTTGCATATAACCATGTTTTGTCTCAAACATTGTGACTGCTCTGGAGGGAAAGCTGTGATTGTAAGAGAGGGTCTCGCTGAGGTGGGGCAGCACAGTGCTGAGCCAAATCCCTGCTCCACCTGGAGACTTGTGTTCACTTCCCTATCCTGCACTCAACTCCCTGGAGGAGGGCTCCAAGGGCTTGCTATGCATCAAACAGCACAAAAAATCTCATTCATGCAAGAGGCTGTACCAGCTTAATTATGAAAGGAAGCAGACTGGGCTTCCCTGATCTCTTTTTCCTCTCTTTCAGTGTGTCACAATTCCAGCTCTGGACCAGCCACACAGTGAGACCAAGAATCTAAGGACTGCTGACATTCTTTGTTCTCTTCCTTTCTGCTTTTATTTCTCTTCTCTCTCCATCTGGGCAAAGCAAGGCTATCACTTTCTATTCTATATTCTGTACTTAAGTTTACTGTGGGTGTGGGGAGTTGTAGAAATGTTGTGGTTTGTGAGCCAGCACTTTTGAGTAGTGTGTTGAGGGAATTGAGAGTTTATTAAAGTGTACTGTAAAAGTTACAGGCTTGCTTCCCATCACTTGTGGAAGTCTTCAAATGTGAGGGCTTGCTAGCCAACATTTTTTAAGTATAAATAGTGGGCTGGTTGCTGGACACAAGGTAATCACACAAGAAAAGAGTTCCCTAGAGCATGTCCAGTGTCTTTGTTAAATCCTGATGGGAATTTATAATGAACATCATGGCCCCTACTGATGGGTCATCACATGCTCAAGCAGAAATTCCTCTAGCTAGTCTTTTGGCAGTGGTTAAGCATCTGCAGAGGAGGTAAGTTTGAGCAGCAGAGAAATATGTGAAAGGGGAAAGGGAAAAATAATAAAGAAGGAAAAGCTGAATAGTGAATAGGAGGTTTAAGTCAAGTACAGGGTCATGTAATAAAAGTAGTACATCTAACAATAAAAAGAGGTGAGCAGGAAAGGCAGATTTTTTACACCCCAAATAGCTATTGCTAAAGAACTACTTGATTGCAAGGAATCAGTTTGTATACTAAAAGACCACCAGAAACATACGAACACCACTACACAGCACCAAACTGGTAAAAGCCCAGTTCTTAAGAGTTTCATTATAGCTCTTGAAAAAGTCTATTCTGACCTCTCAAACTGGAGCATGTCCCCAGCCAGAACAGGCAATAATGAACTAAGACAGATTAAGAGGAAGATTCTGAAACAGGTAGCTGTTCTATCAAAATAAATATGCATTTACTTATAAACATTATACTTTAAAATGCGTATGTTGTACGATCCTCAGACCTCACACAGAAAAATTGTTTAAGTTATTTTTTTACGTAAGTCCTGAAGCTGCCCTAAGCACCATATCAGGAACATGCTTATACAATTTTGTTCACAAGGGAAATATTAATTCAAAATAAACAGTTTGAGTTAAAAAAGCACTTGTAAAAAAACACTTACTTTTAACATCAGAAATACCCCCGAAAGCTGCTGTATAAACAGAGTCATTCATTGCACTTGAGAGAAACCCACACAGTCCTCCTGCACTAGAGTATATGGTTACCACTGATACACAAAACATCTGGCATAGCAGATGTCTTGCTGCTCACGAGACAACAGTAAGTAAACAATGGAATGCTACCATGAGGAATGCAAATACAATTTCAGGATACTGCAGGAGAGATTACAACAACCACGTCTGCCAAGGGTAGTTGCTTAAACTATAAAATAAATTTAATTCAAGTAACCCCATTCAGGAAGGCTAAACTTGAACTACAACAGGTGCAAAGCAGAGGAAGTTAAGAGTGTCTCATTTACAATAACAAAACAAGGGCTAAGCATAGGCCTAATAACTGCTCTGAAAGCACAAAAGTAAAAGTGACAGAGAAAACAAAAGCTTGCATTTAAAAAAAGGAAAAGGATGATATGCCACTGTATCTTTAACTGTTAGATAATAGTTCTGGCACTGTTTCAAATAGGAGAACAGCAGAAAAAACTGCAAAATCCAAATAAATCCTACAGTTTGATGCAGCTGCTTTTAGCAGACTGAACCTTGTGACTCAAATCCCTTCCAGTTTGGAAATAAAAATGTATCTGAAATACATACTGAAATAAAAAAAAAAAGGGAAAACCACATTAAAAGAATCCACTACCTGTAGTTCTATCTGCTAATAAATGTATTTTTATCTTACTTGCATCTTGATGATGCAAGCTCCAGGGTTGATTTTCATTGTGATTCCTTCAACTGTTTTTCATTGCAAAGACATTATAGCTTTTCATGCCACTAATGTAAGAGGACAAATGGAAAAGTCCACTACTTATTCAGAGTTCCTTCAGCACTAGAAGTAAATTATAGATATACTTAACTATATTGGTTCTTTAGTGACTTCAAACTCAGTTACTTCAAGTTTTTTACTCAGCTGGGAACAAGCAGCTCTAAGCTTGAGATATCTGGAAACCAAAAAGTGAATGTTGCCAATGAACAGTATCATCTTTGACAGCTGAAATGGGTTGAAATGGTAGCCAAGCTTACTAAGTTGCATATGTAATAAAAATGCTTTTACCAAAACCAATCAGATAAAGAAGTTCTCTTGCTCTACACGGTCAAGTAATTAGTGCTTAAAAAAACCCCACTAACTTGCAATGTATGTCTACATGTGCTTTGTAGTAGACAGCCTTTAACTAGAAGAATTCTCTATTTGCAACTCTCACCAGACATAGGAAAAAATTCAAGAAATGCTAAAAAAAGAGTGTAAATCTGATTTAATACTCAATAACTCTCAAAACTGTATTCAATGTTGCTCTCTCAAGCCACAATTTGCATGTTTTAAAAACTTTTACTACTCCCAAAATAAGTATTTTCCAAAGCAAGAAGAGTAATACCAGTATTTTTCAGGAGTTTATTACATGTTTGTTATGCTTTTCAGATTTCTTATCTAAAGCCATGCATTTCTGTTCCCACAGTTTACCTTTCACTTCACGAAGCCATGCTATGCTATGTAAAAAGTTCTGTGTTACTGCAGCAACAAGAAATTAACTGGAGTCCTGAAAGTCCTTCAATGATAAAAGGTAACCAAGTGAACTTCATCATGAAAGGCTTCAGTAATGAAAACAGTCATTTACCAAGAAGTTAAAAAAAAATCCAGAAGCAAATTATGGTGTTACCAAAGTAGTTCTGATGACTGAGAAAAAGCCAAACAATGACATATTAACTTAATATCCAAAAGTATCATGTTTGCAAGAGAAGTAAACGTATTACACAGCATTGCAAATAAAGTATGTCTACCAAGGTGATATGTACCAGCAATTAGAGATGAAAAATACTTGGGGGCAGGAGTGTGGGTATTAAAACACATGCTGTCTCAAGAACTTCTGGAGTTTCTCTGTAGTCACCTGATGTTAAGATTCACAGTAAATTTGCTGTTCCTCTACTTGTTGGGACAACAAAGAATCTATTATGATGACTGCTGCAGAGCACATCCTTGAAGCAGAATTAAACTACCACTGACTTTGCAAACATAGAGTTAGCCTTGAAAACAGTGACAACAATTAAAGACTAGTTTTACTCAATATGGCCAAACTACACAATTACATCTATCACTAATGCTTTTATCTAATTCAATGAAATCATACAAAACTATTAAAGCTTTCAATTAAAGAAATCAAACCATTAACATCTGAAAAGAAAAATCCAATTAGTTTCTCATCCCAAATCCTTTTAAAAAATGTTAACTTACCAGCTTAATTGCCACATAGTCATTTGTGTATAAATTTTTTCCTTGAAAAAAGAATAAAAACAAGAATGTGAGACACTGGCTTTTCTGTTCAAGTAAATGTCATTTAAACATCAAGAAAGTTTTCAAAACATTTTTCCTCTAAGGTGCTAGGTGTTCTGGCAGTGACTTAGGAAATATGGGTTTATTAGTCCAATACCTTATTTTAAAAACACTTATTATACTGTAAGAGGTGGAAATTTCACAGAGAGTTTCAGATATTTCACCAAGTTTGTGGTATTTTTATGTATGAAAAAAGCTTGAAAATCGGTAAATCACAATAATCAGAATATGATAGTCTACATTTTCATAATTATTGCTGAAAACAACTTTGAAATTTATTTTTAAATTACCATATAATTTTCAAACATCATTAAAACTAGAATTAACTAGTTAATTAATTGATTGAGGACTATTTTTTTTCCTCAATTATCTAATTTACAAGCTAAAAGTTATGACAGGACAACAACATTCCTGATAGGCTTACACCACATGGGAAAATGCATCTACTGCTTTAAAAAGAGATTCTGTAACTAGATAAGAACTTTTCAATAAGCATCACTTCAAACTGTATACAATGACTAAAATATTAAACAAGTTCTATAGGTGCAAAATTAAAAAATAGCAGATAAAAGATAAATTGAGTTGTCACTTTCAAGACTTTTTGTTTCTTTACAGTCTTCAAATGCATTTAGTGTATACTATTCTTAATTATAATCCTCCTTTTTTCTCTGTAGAATTACTCAGGTCTGAATTTCCTATGTTTAGCTCAGTTTTGTTAAAGAAAATAAAGAGCAAAAAGACATAGATCAAGTCTAAAAAGTTCCCTGTGAAGAGAGTTACACAGAATCATAGAATATTCTGATTTGGAAGGGACCCACAAGGATCATTGAGCCAACTCTTAAGTGAATGGCCCACATAGGAAACCCACGACCATGCTTTGACCACGTGAGTTATACCAACAGTCAAAGACTAAAGCGCTAATGATTCTTTTAAAAAATAGATGCATTAAAAGCTTAGTGGATCAACTTCACAAAAAAAACCCTCACCAAAATTACCTGAGGGCTTCAAAACAACAAACACAAAATCTGTATGAGCAGCATGCCATAATCTGACCCACAAAAGGAAGTGTACTCCAAGACCTATGTAGGGACTAGAGTGGATAACCAGGCATCCTAAGTATTTGTTATCTGATGATCATGATTATCAGCTACATTTTTGATAAAAACTGTACTTTGTTTGAAGTTGCTTCTGTGTCTTTGCATGGTACTACAATCTATAAGACACTAATAGAAACTCTTGTAGGAACTCTACTCATTCAATTGCTTAGATATATACATCACCCACTCTGAGTAAGTAACAAATCCAGTTACAGTTACATAACTGGATGTTGAGTTCCAAAAGTTGTAAGGACATGCTTATTCTGACATAGCATCAGAAGGGATACTAACTTTCCAGGCAGTCAGTCAGGAGAATTGTCTCTTTAAAATACAGGAGACTCCGCTGTTCATCTATCCATAAGCACGCAACAGGTATTGAGTAAAGCATCACTTGCAACAGCAACAAGTTCTCTTACTACCTTATCAGTTTATCTTAAATATATCAGTTTAATTTAAGTATAACGAAGAGTCTTAAAATTAACAGCTCAATATCCAAACCAATTTAGACCTTTGCAAGATAATGGCTGAACATCACAGACAGTAATTTGCTACACAGAGCCAACTTCCCATTTGATCCACAAGCCATTACTGAAGTCTGACCACCACTTTCTTCTCAGGTGGAAGAACAGCTCCCAATACATAACTGAATTTTTATCTTCTGAGCATAACTTCATCACTCTACAACTCTTTTCCTTCTTTAAGTCCCTCAGGTCTAACCTCAGGATACAGGCTCAAAACATAAAACCATCTCCAGAAGTGCATATAAAAAACTAAGTGCTTGTGTACACCTTTGTAGAAAGGGTGCACACTAAGTACTTGATACTGCAGCAAAGCAAATGAAAAAAAATTTAATATTAAATCAGAATCTGTAATAGCAATATAACTCTTGCTTTCAGTAACTTACATTTAAAACATGTTACCTCACAAGAAAAATCCCAATGAATAGGGATTTGAAATATCTAGAACATAAGCAAAACCCACAGACATTAAAATGAGAAAGGCTGAACTTGTCCTGGTGACTATTGCAGGACAGTACACTGCCTCATAATCTTCTTCCTATTCCTTTTACTTACTTGTTCTATTTTATTTCAGTACTACCAAACTGTAAGTCTTAACTGATTTAATACTGTATTTAAAATAAAATACATTGTTTCACTGTAACAGCTGCAAGTAAATTAGTTAATCAGATATTAATTTTTAATCAGCTCTGTACTTTGTGATCAAAAGAACAGACAAAAAATTAACCTTACTAGTTTGCAGTTGCCCTTATGTAAAATTAATCTTCTGGTTTGATTTAGTTCATTCAGAGGTTTGAAACAAAAATTCGGATTTGAAGGCAGTATGCAAAAGTTTGGGGAAGTGAGGAAGAGCCTTTTTGCAGCTTGATTTGTGGACTGCAAAGGCATGTATGCAACATTGCAAATGTCAAAAAATAACAGTTTTAAGTATTAATAGTAATAACAAGAGTCCCTATTACTGAGACAGCAAAATTTATCATCGTAAGTCAGAGCTGCAGCAATATTGTCTTTAATTCCTCTATAGTATCAATTTGCTAAGCTTGTTTACATCCTGACAGCCCCCAGAATGCACTATATTAAAAACATATCTTATGCAAGCAGTGTGTCACAAATATTGTCTGAAGGGCAATGAGTATTAGTTCTACCATAGGCAAAGATCAACAGAAACACTACCTATATAGCCCACTGTCCTCTCAAATATCAAACTTTGAAACCCACCTCTATTTAATGCATAAAGCACTTGAACTCAAGCCTCCTAACAATACTAGAATAAATTCCTGCAATTAAATGTCAAGTTGTACTTATTAACACATACTTGAACTTACACATCTTGAATGCTGGCTAATCCTGCTGTCCATCCTGGAATAAAAGTCCCCAAAACTAAACATATAGTCTTCCAAAAGTACACACACATCAGTATCTATTTTAATAAATGCTAACATTTCCAGTTTGGCTGCACAAATTCTTTGAAACTCTATAGGTCCTTCTCAGTCTGTGCTTTCTCCACCATCTGCTTTTCAGCCATCTGTTCAGTAGAGAATTAGAGCAACTGAATTATCCCAAATTTTCTCTACAGATGGATTCTCACTGCCCTCTTTAACAGCAACTCAACGTTTAGCCTCACTACATTAGAAAAGAAACCAAAGACGTTCTAGGCTTGCTGATATTAAAAACGCTATAGTACCTGACCCTAAATATACCTCAATAAAGTGCTTCAGGAAGTCAGAAAAGACTGCTACAATAACCATGGCTTAACTTCCAGCATGTTGGCAGAGAAAACTGACTGAATTTAGGAAAGCGCTGCACATAGTTAGAAAACATTTTAGTCCCAGAAAGTATCCTGCTATACAGATTCTTTATGTCATCAAGCTTGCACTAGCTGCAGTAAAGCCACGAAAGATGGGTTGAATATGCCTTGCACATCTGAAGTTTTAAAGCAGCTTGAAGAGCTGCACAGTATTCATAGAGAAATTTTCTTGCCTAGACTGCATAAAAATGGCCTTGAATAATGTAAACCGAAATAAAGAAACAAGGATCTTACCTAATCGCAGTTCTCCAAAATTACCACATCCAATTTTTTTACCGACTCTGAAGTTAGGGCCAACCATTAACACTCCAGAATTTGAAGAACCAGTTCCACGTGAATTATGGCCTGATCTCCCACTAGGCCGTGCCATTCTTTCATCTGGTTTATCTCTGTCCTTCTTTTTATTTTCCATGTCAAGTTTACGGTACTCCACTTTGATTTATTCCTCTTTTTAAAAATCAGTATAAGCAAATTCCAACTGGACAAAGTGAGAATGAAAACATCATGAGTGAAGTGCCCAGCTGGGCAGTAAGTAAGCAGTCAACAGCAGTATGTTCAATCTATTTGCAAAGTCTTGGTGATATCTGTAGTAAAATGTATTTCCAGAATGCACAACACCAGCAGTATTTCCTAGTCTTTAGAGAAATTCTGTTAAATGAAAAAACAAAGTTATTCAAGACACTAAGATTCTTGTACAAAACTACTTTTCCCTTCAACTAGTCACACAATTAAGGTGTAACTAATATTTGCTTTACAGATCTACAAAAAGCACTACTTTAAGGTTAATTCTATTTCTAGTATGTAACACCAAGAGATATTGGTGTGACTGAAGTGTTCTAAAATTTCAACACTTCAAGCAAAAAACAACAAAAAAGCCCTATAAAATTTCCTGAATAAACACAATTGATGCTTGGACATGCTCACTTCACCTTATGCCATCTCTTCAAAAGAAAGCATTTTATTTATTTTCCCTCAAATAGTATCTGCTGTTTTAAGCAAACGCTCAAGCTGCACAGCTATTGAAGTTATAGAAATATATTGTATTTTCTGAATTGCAGTTTCGGAGATGCACAAATAATAAACTCACGGCAAGGACACTTGAGTTCTTTCAGTAACTCCTAGAATGAAAAATAAACTATATTTACTTATTGTCCCCTATAACCATCATAAATCTGTTTCCCTTCTCCCTTGTTTAACATCATTGCCTAGACACTAATTTCTACATAGATTTCAGCAAAAATAATGTTATCTTACTACTGTAATAAAGAACCACAAGAAAGCTTTTGTTTTTAAATCTCAGCTACAAGAACACCAGACTCTGTTTTCTATCTGATGAGAGTGGCCTAAAACCCCATAATTCAGAAGTTTCTACATCGGCAAAATTCACAAATGAGCTAAATACCTGTCCAAAATTATTTTCCTACATTTGCTTCAATATTGGGAATACACTGCAGTAATGGAGAGCCCCCTCTGGAAAAATGTACTTCATGTGCTACAGTCTACTTTAAAGGTAGTCACCAGGAGTTTAACACTTTGAGCTGAAGACACTTTCATTTTCTAAGCCTATTACTCATATCACAGCTTACCAAAAAATTTCAAAAATCAAAGAGACAGTAGTGAAAATACACCAAATAATATGATCAGTCACATGAACAGCTGCATCTGCCAAATCATACATAGTTATAGCATAGTTATAACTAGATGACATTTAAAAATCATTAATAGCTGACTAACCTACTACCTGAACAATGAAGTACATGGAAATTTGTTTGGCAAATAAACATGAGCATAATACTGTGGAAGGAGGGATGAAAGGCTTATTCGGAGAGCAATCAAAAAACACAAATGCAGATTATAATCCAAGATGACTTCCTTAATGCCAGGGAAAAGGACTTCAGCAATAAATAATGAAAGCTGTGATGTTTTATGGTATGGACAGAAGCATGTAAGAGAAAAAGACAGCTACATAATCTTCCAGGTTTTCAAGCACTACCACTACATACCCTAAAGTCACCTTCTAAACCACAGATCTCAAAGGAACTGACTCAGTGGGAAGCAACAGCTAATCTTCCCTCACCCTTTATGCTACGAAAGCTAGTGAAGAAATAAGAAAGCTAGACATTAAGTGTATTGACGTAGAACTTCAAGGTCACCATTCAGTTCTTAGAATGAAGGTCAGCACATTTAATGCAACAGAATGCAACTGAATATTTTAGGTACCAAAGAAAAGAAGACTTATGTTCTCTATCTTACTGTCTTCTTCAGAAAGAACTAACAATAACAATCCTTGAATTTTTAGCGTACCAAGTACATTATAAACAACATCAATTTTGATTTCCAGAAATATGTCTCTTAGATGGACAAATCTATTACACAGTAACTTATGCTACCCCCTTTCCTCCTGATGAACCAATAGATACTCCAGGTACATTATAGGTAAGTTTTCTTACATAAAATAAAATTAGTACCTTTTCATGAGATACCTGCTAAACAAATAACACAAGTCCCATACATTTTTCCCACACCACATTTGAAGAGGAAGACATGCAAGCATTCCTGTCACAGTTTCTCCAGGACAGAGGTGTTCTCTTCTGTTTTCCGAATAAAATAATATGCAACTAACTCAAAATAAGGACAGCGCTTATGACTTTCTTCATTTTGAAGTTCCTGTGCAGTATTTTGTTATGCATTTACCTTAAAAACACAAGTTTTTCATAGTTATATTTATTTGTATTGTACTTACCTACAACAGTGTTATAATGTTGATGGCAGTGTCTTTTCTTCACCATAATGCTCACATTCTAGAGGAGAAGCATCAAAAGGCAAAGAGATATTCATGTAGTATTTGCAATTACTTAGCATGTAAAAATTTCTGATACAGAATGAAAATACAGTTTTTCGAACTGCATTAGTTTTCTTAGATTGTTAAGGAAGATGCAGTAGATTTGTATGAAAGACTCAACATAATTTTTAAGACTCAGAAGTCAGACATTATTCAAAGGTGTGCATCATCTGAAGTGCAAAACGAATACATACAGTGTAAGCATTCTAAATTATTTGCAAAATCATTTTCTTGCTATATGATAGTTATGGGCAATCTGCCTGAAAAACATGCCATCCTCATTTCACAGCTTGATTTTCTATTTGTTTTTCATTTTTTCATTTCTGCCTGCATAAATGAGCACACTAAAACTATAAACTTCAGCCCAACATCAGGGAATATTGTTAGGATTTAAATAACTGTTCTTAGTTCAAAGAAGGATATGATTAAGTATCAGGATAATGGCAAACACACCAGCAAAGCCAAGTTGACAAAGCAGTATCACAAGAGTGAAATGACTATGTTTAAGTATGAAGAGAAAGAGAAGGCAAAAGAAGCTTTCAAAAAAAAGGTTAAAATGGTATTACATAGGAGAAAAAGTAATTAGATCTCAATTATAAATTATATTCTAAATCTGTAATCTGCATAGACTGAAGA
>VZTT01030344.1:11747-22585 GCA_013400855.1 Buphagus erythrorhynchus | reverse complement strand
ATGAAAGATTCTAGAATTTGGAATAAATGATAGAAGTTCTTAGATTTTCTTTTTCAGAGGCCTTGTTGATTCTACACGGAGAAATTTTTGGGCCTTGACATATTAACATACCGCAGAATGTATTAACTTGCAAATTAATGCAGTGTATTTATTCACCCCAGAGGTGGAATGATACGGAAATCATTTTCTTACAACTCTGTCTATTACTAAAAATGTATGTCTTTAGACCAGTGTCCTTTGCAATCTAGTTATTCTGGTTTCATTATTCATTATTCATCATATCAGTAACTGCTTCATTCTAATTTTTTAAAGGTTATTAAGAGGACAGCAAAAGAGAAAATACAGGCTCTGCTAAATTTTGCTTATCTGGGGCTGTGAGTACTATTGACTTTTACACACCACTTTCATAACCTTACAGCATTTAGACTGAAAGCAGGGGTAACACTAAAATCTTCGCTATCAGTAAAGCGTGTATGACTGTATTTGTATGTATGTGTATGTACATACATATATATACACCTAGGTATGTATACTGGCAGCTCACACCTTAGTAGTGAAGAAGAGAGCAAGAAACACTGTTTTCCTTCTACTTATGTCAATATTTTGTACTAAGGAACCTTGATCCTTCTCTGAAGATCTAGTAATCAGTACTAGGGAAGGCAACCCCAACCAACTATGGTTGATTTACAGTAGTCCTACAGTAGCTCTGAATCTGCCACACTAGGTGCATTCAACAGTGTGAAAATCTAAATAGTTAATATTCATGGCCATTTTATTATAAGTAGTAACGATAATGGTGACACTTTACACTTCCATATCTCATGTACTTCCAGTAATGGTATATGCTTTCTAACAATAGTGAAAGAAGGAGACCTCACACAAAACGTAATTGAGTCAGCATCTCTGTATACATAGGCAGAAACTGCAAACTTTGAATAAATTTTATTATGCCTACAGAAACATTCTCTTGGGTTAGACTAGGCATTTCATCCAACCACTTTACCTGGATTGTTTCACAGCAAAAATGTATTTAGCAGTAGCCTTATACAGTATGGTTCAGCATCACTTTATGCATTAGAGAGAAAAATATCAGAATGGCTTGTGTAGCGTGAATTTGTTTATTAGGGTTTTTTTAATTAATAATACTGCCTTAATTAGGCATGATGTAATGAAGTAGTATTAGGACAATTAATTTAAACCTAGTTATCCCTAACACATTAATTTTACCCTAAGGGGTAAAATTCTTACTATTCCTGTATAAAAACTATGCTGAAATATTTGTTTACATTTCTTCTCTCATGTTCCAGTCTGGATGTAAAAATAGATTCCTTATGAAGTCCTGAGATATCAATATGATTAAGTCAACTGCATGCGCATATACATCTCTTGTGGGTATAGCACACACTAAAATGTGGTTGGCTACTCCAGAAGTTTATAACATCATACTTATAACAACTAATCTTTCACTTCAGGTCTGTTTCAGACAGATTTTAATTATATGGGAAAAATCACGTGACAGATCTTGAGAGACAAGATGCTTATTTTACAGTTGTGTGAAGACCACTGAAAATGAAGAGTTACGTGTTTATATATCATCGTTTCAGCTTCCTATTCCTTCAAGACTAAGTGGATGATGAACTTCTAATAACTAGTATCGCAAATAGTATTAACAACTATGTAAAAAAGTAACACTCCTTTGTTTACCACTGAGAGGAATTGTAATAGAAATCCTAAACACAACTGAAAAGCTTTTCACAGGAACACTTCTGAGCATAACTCCCTGATGAATCAAAGTGGAAAGCTATACATCACATATTTAGTTAAGAATAATTTATATATGCTAGCTCATTTTTCCCTCATGAAAATTCGAAGGGGATCTTTTTTTTTTCAACTAGACTAGGAAAAATAAATTGTGTCACACTGTGTCCTATCTGCAGTTCCTTTTGATAACCACTTAAAATATGGGTAGCGCCTCTGTCACTGTCTGGTGAGCTTTCCAGTGGCATGAAAGGAATATGTGGTTCCATTCAGTGTACAAGCTAATTTGCAGTAAGCTTTACTTGATAAAAAGCTGATTTTTCAATGCAGGACATAGTCTGTCCTTTTCTGCATTTCATTTTTACATACTGTACAAAATTCCTGAAGTGATTTAGCTTGTGAAAAAGAGCACAGATGTTTCACCACAGCATATTCTGTTGCACTTTCACTCTTGCTTTAATCTGCACCAATAATGAATGTGAGAGAGGACAAAAATGGATAACTGGGTCAAGCTTCTAGTTTCTGTGTCCTTATAGACTGACTTCATGGAACACAAAATTTTTGAGCTTCAGAAGCAAGATCAGAAAAAAAATCAACTTTTCTCTTTGATTATCCCCTAGAGAATTTCACTCTAGGTCTCTCAATGGAGTGAAAGCCTTTGATTTTGCCTTCGTGTTCAGAGAGGATGTACAAAATTTCTGGGGATGGTGGCAAAATTAATGTACACATAAAGGATTTATATCTTTGGAGCATTCAAGCAGAAATATAAAAAAGCTCAATGGATGATCTGGATGTGCAGTAATAGACCCTTCAGGAGAAACAGGCGGGGCAGGAGGAGCAGAGGGGTTGGACTGTATTCGCATTTAAGGAAGATGTCTGCATTAAAGGAAAAGCAAATAAAGCAGATGTTTTTGTGAGAGTTTACTGTAGATCAGCCAGCCAGGATGATGCCACCAATGTATTATTCTAAATTGAATTAATAGAAATCGCCAGAGCAGTTACTCTGGTCCTTACGGATGACTTCAAATTCCCAGAGGTTAACTGGGTCTATCATACAGCAGACACAAAGAGGTCCAGGAAATTCCTGGAGCACATTGAGGATAACACTTAGGTACAGACACTAAAGGAGAGGAGTGGGAGGAGTCATCTTTTCTCTGATGTCTGGTGATAGGACACAAGGGAGTGGTAAGGGGGATAAAAGAAATATCAGGGGAAGGTAAGACTAGATATTGGAAAAAAATTCTTCTATGAGAGGCTGGTCAAGCACTGGAACAAGTAACACAGGGAAATGGCCCCAGGCCTGCTGGTGTTCAAGGAGATGACTTGTCTTTAGTGACAGTTGCAATTTTTTACACAGTTTTGAGAATTTATAAATTTAAAACACTGATCACTTCCAATCTGCACATAAATTAGAAGAGAAAAAATAACAGCTATATATATAACACAGCAGATGAACTTAACAGCACGTGATAATTAGCTCCAAAAGTACCTTTGCGCATAATGTGTTCTGGATAGGACATCGTAATGGAATGTGAAGGAGTAAACAAATGTCTTTATTATTCCAAGCATCTATGGGCAAGGTATACAATCCTTCTGTTAAAGTTACCCTCTCCATAAAGGGATTAAAAAACCTGTCTCTAACTCTCTGTCCATCTGGTCCATCTAAGACCAGATGTTAACTCATAGTGGCAGTTACCAGTTACAGAAATAGTTTGTGTGAGCAAATGATAGAAATTCAAGTATAGATTACTGCTTGCTACATTTAGATGGCCTTTTCTATGTATCACTTTCTATCATCTATACATGCCTTAAGGATCAGCTTAAGCACACTTTCAGTATTCTGGTCTTTGGTACTATAATATTCATACCTGTTATTTTTTGTTAGGTAGTTGCTATATACATATTAGTCATGTTCTGTTATTCAAAGAAAACAGCAGACTAGATTCTAATTTAATTCTGTGTGAGAAGTTATAAAGTCTAGCATAGATACTTGAATGTGACTTGCATCACTAGATTTTAGTGTCACATAGAGATGTATTTGACATGCATTTTCGTTTTTTCTGTATACCTGAGTGTCCCAGAATAATAGTGAATTTTCCAACAACATTAAGTTGTGCATCTGTACAGATGTAATCATAGAAATCACGTATCTGTGGGAAGAAATATGTTAGAAAAGTGACTGAGTGCCAGCAGTTCTTGATTAATGTCATTCCCTCAGGGTAGAACAGCACTTGTGCTTTTTATCATAATTAGTTCATTAGCACTACATAACTACTTCGCTATGTCTACTGTGAGACTTCCACTTGCTTTCTTATAACTACATTTACATTTTTAGTTGTGATAGAGGAATTGGGAAAGTTATTGTACTGAGCACACTTCTTTTCCTTTTTCTTTTCTTCACTTAATGTCCAAAGGATTCTTACTGTGTACCCTTAGCAGACAAGCTGAACCAAATACCTCTGCAGCCTCCAAGTCATCCCTGAGTCCATTTTCCCTTTTGTTTTTCACTGGATGTGCTCCAGCCTACTCTTAACTTACGAAGTCTAGATAAATTATTTAGATGTGTATATCCCATTATTAACAGTGGATCTGGTAGCAAACTGGAACACCACACCCAAATGATTTTTTCCTAAAATACTAGAAAAAAATCTCAATTTAGTATCTTTGCTGCCACTTACCATAGACTACAGATGTATTTTGATGTTTTTGTCTTTGATTTCTCCACTCTTAAATTATACAGCACATTCAGCTTAATAAATTTTCTCCTCAAAAAAGAAAGATAATGTCTTGATTTACATTAAGACCAGCAAGGCCTAATGCATAGATGAAAGAACTATTGATGAAAGATTTGAGAAATCAAGGTTCTCGGTTTTTCACTGATCTGCCAGGTTTTGCAAGCCAAGATGATAATACTCTCTTTAGTTAAATGACAAAAATCGACTATGTGTGCTGTTCAAATACAACCTGAACTGCATGGATAAACTTTCTCCTTGCAGAGATGTAGGAGTGTGTTTGTAGTCACTTGGGATAAGATCTGAAATCTGCTGAGGTTATCTCTTCAAAGAAAAGGACAACATCCCTTCTCATTAACGTATGTGGGTTCTGAATCAGATCCTTAGTTTAACTTGTTGTTTAACTTAATAGGTCTTTAAAGATGCAAGGAGTTTACTGGGAATTAAAGTGATAAAGGGAAACTGATGACATAAGATATTTCCTTCAATGTTATCATAAGGAGATGTCATTTGCTGAAATTATTTAAGTATCAATCATATCTTTATCAGTCACAAATCTTTAAGACATTTTACCTTTAACTAGGTACAATAAACTTTTAAAAAGGTAAAGAATAAGAATGCTAAAAGTGAAAAATAGAGCCCATGAAATATTCTCACCTTTACAGAATCTTTTTTTCCCCCTCTCAAATGTTGACTGAAAGTTTTCCTCCTTCCAAATAATTAGGTTTTGATAATTCTTTATTCTTCAGTATTAGCAGTATTTACTAGATGAGTAGTTGAGTAGTGAGCAGCCAAACAGTAGGACACCATGAGACCAAAGACCAGTCATTATGTACCCACTGAGGGCATGTTTAAGTTTCAAAGCCATTAGCCATTTTCAGTCTTAGAATTTTCTATCACCAACAATTTCACACAGGATCTGACCTGCTACTTTTACTTCAAAGGTCTGAAAATTTAACAGGAACAATCTGGTAAGCTACATAGTCCTAGAAGTGTCACAGCATTGGAATGCTTAAGAGAGATGCAGAATACATTCCGAAATTCTTCTGGATGCTCTTATTTTTCATCACGGAGTTCTAGACAGTCCCAGGCTTGAAAAAAGAACAAAGCCAGTGTTTTGTCCCTAGTTTGGAAATACCCACGAGATACTTTCTGTTAATTTTTCATGTATGTAATTGTCTGTTTCCTTTACAGTTCCAATTCTTCTAACGGTTGTGGTGGGTTGACCAGGCATGCACTGCCAATGTGCACTGCTCTATCGCTCCCCTCCTCAGCTGGGCAGCAGTGATACAATGTAACAAAAGGCTCATGGGTAGAGATAAGGACAGGGAGAGATCACTCCCCAATTATTGACAGGGACAAAACAGATTCAACTTGAAGAAAAAATTAATTTGTTTTATTTCCAGTTAAATCAGAGTGAGAATGAAAAATAAAAGAAAAATCTTAGAACATATTTCCCCACGCCTCCCTTTTTCTCAGGTTCTTGATCTTCTCTGCCTCCTGCCCACAGCAGCACAAGGGGACAGGGAATGGGGGCTGTAGTCCATGGGGGCTCTGGTCAGTTCATCACACATGGGGGCCTCCCACAGGGTCACAGCCTCCTTCAGGCACTTCCACCTTCCAGAGGCTGTAGGTGGACCCCTGCTCCCCTGTGGATGTATACATGGTATCCATGAATACAGTTCATGTGAATAGAATTAGGCATCACAATAAACTGTCCAGCGACATTTACACCATGTACACATACCACAGCTGTCACTGGAGGAGAAATAATGTTTTATGACTTTTTCTGAAGAAATATAGTTCACCCTTTTTTCTCCCATTTTCAGAAGAATAAAACTTACTCCTTTTCTAATCTAATCTAATCTTTGAAAAGAGCCTTCAGCTTTCCTTCTTCTTAAATTCTTAAATGATGTTTTTTCTCCTCCAGGTCATACACTGTGGATCAGTGGTTCTAAGTTTTGTCTTAAAGACAGTATTTAAAATTTGTCTCTCATATCCAAACTTCATATAAAGTATGCTTTTACTGAGGCTGTTTTATGATAAGAAACAATAGAACATTTAAAGATACTTCCAAAGTATTCCAAAGTGTAACCAAACAACCATAAGAAGACTATTTTTAGAACACATATTCCACTTACATGCAATTTAAATTTATTATTCTCTCTGCATGAACAATCCTCAAGTGTAAAAGGAGTTCCAAAACAGGTTAAATGAGAACTAAATAAATGATCCTAAGCCAATTAGAAATGCAGCAAGTAAAAATCTTTCAATGTCAATAGAAACACATTTTAAATTTTTTATTTAAGAGAATTAAGTAAAGAAAGCAGAATTAATAGCTTCGTAAAATGAGGTATAAGAAAAGACATGGAGAAAAAAATTGACATGTCGTGTCCGTGGGAAGCGAAGCTTCCATACCAAGAAAAATAATTTAATAATAAAGAACTGTTAAAACTTAATAGGCTCTAAACAAGGAGATCAACATAAGAAGTGTTGATCAAAGCATTTAATAATTGCACTCATAAATTATTAACTCAATAAATCATTAACTCAATAATTAGTTTAACCATTTACTATATTAAAAAAATTTGTAACCAATGCTAACTTAAGCATTGTACCTAGCATTCACTACTTGATTTGATTTTATGATCTAATTTATAATATGTATTCACCTGAATTTAATTATGTTGTTTCCTTAGACATGTGGGATAAGTGAAGATAGAAATGAAGCAAAAGATATATTGGACAGTCTCTCCTGCACAGAAATTTGAGTACAAATTGACAAATGAATACTTTAAGTGCTACAGTTCTAATTCTGTTGCTAAAAGAGAAGCATAATAACATTAATTTGTTGAAGATGCATTAAAAGGTCAAACTAAGAAAATGGAAAAACATATTAATGTAATGTAATAGAAACTGACTGTAGCTGAAACAGGCTGTTTAATGACTTGTTCTCAGAGGATTGGTTATTTTTACAGTTGTATCTTGGGGGTTTTAATCTGTATAATTTCAGATAGGTTAAAAAGTCTCACAAATTATTAGAAAGAAGTGTGCTGAATAGCCATAACATATAAAACCTTTTTGATACCAGCATTGTCTTGATATTGTTTCATTTAGATGCCTTTCCAAGTCTAGTACATATATTGAAGTGTGAGAGTCATTAGGTTGTCCCTACTGTTTGAGTTTCCCTTAGTTTGGAGTCAATAATTGCATTTAGAAAAGGGTAAAACAAATTTCAAGAAGGCATCCTTTACTCTTTCATCACTATTGCAAGCTCTAGATAGTTGTCAAAACACTCCCTAACCCCTCCACTTCCTAAAGAGGGCTCTCTTTCTCTGCTGATTCTGGATAGTTTATAGACACTTCTTGCAGCATTCCAGCAGCGCAAGTTATCACACCACTTTTCTATGATTGCTTACACTAATTCTTGGGCTTGACAATGTTTTCCATTAGTGTAGATGCATTTTAGTTGGGTTGTCAATCCTGCCACCTTTTTAGTAGAAGAAAACCTATTTCCTGTGTGACTGTTATCAGGTGCTTCCATGGTTTCTAACACTTCAAAACCCACCCCTGCTGCAGAAATCAGTACAAGGAAAATCCAGTCTGCTAGTGTCCACTTGCACACCACCCTTGAATATTTTTGATCATCAGGCCTGCTGCTGACAAATGGGGTGCACCTGTCTTATAGGGAGAAAAGGATCTTCCCTCAGGAGTTAATAGGCCTCATTAAAGGAGTTTTAAACTAGACTTGAAGAGGAAAGGGGATTAAAAACAGGCTCACTAGAAATAAGCCTGGGAGCACCATGATGATCAAAACTCACAAAATTCTGCCAGGGACCAGTCTGATCAGGGTCAGATTCAGATACTGATCTGTTATTCTCTTGATCTGCTTCCTGTTTCTTCCTTCATCGTTCCATGCAACTGGAGCAATAGAGTAGAATTTTACATGTACTCCCGATCCCATAACCAGTTATTCTCAAGGTGCTGAATTTCCTTTTTGATTGCCCTCAGACTTCTTATTGCAATTTCATCACTGCCTGCTTGAAAAAGTATTAATAGTTAATAATCTGAGGACTGTACCAGAGTAGCAAGTTTCCTCCTAATGTCTTTAACACAGGCTTTGAGGGGCAGCAGACTTTTTTTAAGAAGTGGGTCCAGTGTGCATATTGGGTTTTTCAAAGTTCCTCTCAGAAGAAAGTCTCCTGTGACAATGAAACATCTCTTTTTTCTATATGGAAGCAGTCTTGACACAGGGAGTAGGCTGACTTAACCTCAGTGACACCTCTGACCTAGATGAGCAATCCTTCTTGTTACTGTTCAGCTGCACTTGCAGAGCCTTGTACCTCTTATGGCAGGGCACCTGGGAGGGTGGGGTAGTAATGGTGTGCAAGGCAGGAAATTGTTACCATTTCCCCCATCTCTCAAGTCATGATCAGCAGATTAAAGATAGGATAGGGAATCCCTGTATCATGCACCCTGTCTGCCTGACAGATTTGTCCCTGGGAAGATAGGGGGTTTTTCAAGTAGTTTATCTCTCACTCAGACTCTCTGATGCTGCTTAATCTACTCACGTCCTCCCACAGTTGTGTCAGCACATCTCTCACAGGTGTGCTCACTGCTAGTGTTCTTGCATAGGGCACATCCTGCATCTGACACCTCGGCAGGCAAATGCGCAAGATGAGATACAAGTTAGCAAGACTATGATAGTATAATAAGAAAACAATCTTTGGTGGTTCTTTAATGTCTTTTTTTCTCTCCTATCTCCTCCTTTTATTTTATATTAAAAAAAAAAAAGTCTTTACTGAAAAGAGTTTATAGTGATAAGGCTCTTGGCACAGTTAATACCTGTAACATGAAGATAAAAGTCAGGTTAGAGCCAGGCAAGGATGTCAAAGGATAAAGTTCCATGAGGTAGGTGACCTGATTTAAAGGCTTGCTGTTACCAAAAGGAGAGATTCCACATGCTTGTTATGTCTGCCATGTGCATTCATAAACACCCATAAACCAGCATTGTTAGTTAGTCCTGTGCTCTCAGTCTTTTGTGCTGGCTCTGGCATTTGTCTCACCCTGTGCTGAACCAGTCCAACTTGCTAAATAGGCAAAAAGCAAATCCATGAACAGTTATAAGAAGTGATTGTTTATTCAACAGTGGTTCACAAGAGTATTATTTTCATGAATCACACCAAGAGAAATCGATTTGCAAATAAAAAAGCTGTGCAGGTAAACTGAATATTTTTGTTATCCTCTGGGATCATCTTCCCTCACTAGCCAAAATAACTCACTTATCAGAGGTCTGCCTTCAGATTTTGTGCAAAAAGTATCTATGAAAAGTACCTACAACTTGGCAGAAGGTGACAGTGATGGAAATTTAAGAAATCGGACTGTAGAGATAGAGAGCTGCTGTGCCACATGCTGTGTTATATGCCCAAAGATGACACAACAAAAAGGAGCAGCCAGAATTAAACTTGGGCAGATATAAGAAACTGTCTTTTTGAGAAGTGTTTCAGAGCCAGAATAAAATTACTGCAAAAGGAAAACAGGTTCTCCCTCTCCCGGTATTTGCGAATCATGACTCAGCAACTTTACAGAATACATGTGTTACTAAAACTCAAGGATTTTATGTATGCACGAAGATTTTGCTAGGTGATCTACTAAATACTGTAAACTTAAAAATGGGGGAGGGTTGTCTCACAGTGAAGACATATGTGTTTAACTTGGGATGCCAAATTCACACTATTTTGTGATACTGCTACTTTACTGATTATTATTTCGTATGGAAGAAAATAGTCTAAAAAAATAGCTAAGGAGGACAAAGCTGCGTTTCACTACAACTGGATTTAAATTCTTCTGCTCTGACGCTCATCACAGCGGGGAAAAGAAAGTAAAGAAACATCGCCGCTTTGATAGAAGGCACGTCTTTGAAGCAGCTGGCATTCCTCCACTGGCAACGCAAGGTGCTTATGAAAAACCTTTTTATACTTTTATTTGTGAGATTTTCCACTACAGTTCCACGCACCTGTCGGACCTTACGCGCCACAGCCCAACCGCTGGCTCTTTGGCCGTGGGCCCGTGCCGGGGCCCAGGAGGCGCGGTGCGGGGCGGTGCCGGGCCCAGGAGGGGCGGTGTCGGGGCCCGGGAGGGTCGGTGTCGGGGCCCAGGAGGGGCGGTGTCGGGGCCCAGGAGGGGCGGTGCTGGGCCCAGGAGGGGCGGTGCTGGTCGGTGCCGGGCCCAGGAGGGGCGGTGTCGGGGCCCAGGAGGGGCGGTGCTGGGCCCAGGAGGGGCGGTGCTGGTCGGTGCCGGGCCCAGGAGGCGCGGTGCGGGGCGGTGCCGGGCCCAGGAGGGGCGGTG